>ML803598.1:45909-60161 GCA_009831015.1 Picea engelmannii | reverse complement strand
CTACAATAATATTGGGGATTCCATGTAGTTTTTGAACTGTTTCCATGAATGTTGTTTCTATTGTACTTGATTTAAAAGGATGACAAAGAGACACAAAATGGGAATATACTTTGTTATTCAATCCATTACTACCATGATGACGGTCTTTCCTTCTGATTTTGGTAAACCTATAATAAAATCCATCGAAACATCTTTCCAATGTTGGCTTGGTATAGCTAATGGTTGTAGGAGACCTAGAGTCTTGATTGTCTCTCATTTATTCTGTTGATAGACTAGACATTCCAACACAAAATTTTGAACATTATTTTTAAGACCTTCCTAGAAAAAATCCTTCTTGACCTTGTGGTATCTTTTCACGAATCCCAAATGTTTCCCGATAGGAGAAGTGTGCAATTCCATAAGGATCTTCTGTTTGAGTTGGGAATTATTACATAAGTATAGGTGATCATGATACCATCAAAAATCATTCTTCCACACAAAATTTTCTATTAAATTTGGGTATTCATGTAGTTTTTGAATGATCTTGCATACGTATTGATGTTGATTGCATTTTATCATTGCTTGTTCCACCCAATCTGATTGTGGTATGGAAATAACACATAGTGAACCTTATGTTTCTTCTTCTTTCCTGGTTAAGAAATATGCCACAAAATTATTTTTTCATTTTTTGTATATAATATCAAAGTCAGAACCAAACATCTTTGTAAGCCAATTTTGTTTCTTTTTTGAAGATAATTGTTTCTGCAAAAAGTACTTCAAACTGTCATGATCTGTTTTTACCTTGAAGTGTCTTCCTATTAGAGAAGGGCACCATTTATAAATGACATGTAAGATGGCCAAAATTTATTTTTCATAAATTCATTTGACTAATTTTTTTCATTTAAGTTGTATACTTTCAAAGGAAAGGGACCTTCCTTCCTGCATTAAAACTGCACCAATTCCATGGCCTGAGGCATCAAACTCCACAATAAAAGAAAATCTGAAGTCAAGTGTGGTCAGGACGGGAGTTGTACACATAGCCGCCTTAATTTTTTCAAAATATTTGGTTGCTTCTTTTGTTCAAGAAAACGATTCCTTCTCTAATAATGTTTTTAGAGGTTTTCATATTTTAGGATAGTTCTTGACAAACTTACGGTAATTGGATTTCAATTCTACAATATGAGATTCACCTTCATGAGATACAATATGAACCAAATATTCCACTTACTGAACCCTGATGGAACACTTGGAAGGCTTTGCATAAATTTGTTTCTCTTCCAATAGTTATAATACTTTGTCAACATGATGTACATGCTCTTGCCAAGATTTGTTTTAGATTAGTATGTCATCAAAAAACACTAAAACAAATTTTCTAAGGAAGGGATTGAAAATAGAATTCATGAAGCTTTGAAATGTTGAAGGTGCATTAGTCAATCCAAATGGCATAACCAAAAATTCATAATGGCCTTCATGTGCTTTAAAATTTGTTTCAGGAATTTCTTCTTATCTCATTCTAATTTGATGATATCCAGAACGAAGATCCAACTTAGTAAAAAAAAATTCTCCATGTAATTCGTCTTATAATTCATCAATGAAAGGGATAGGAAACTTATCTTTGATGGTCATTTTTTTGAGTTGTTTATAATCTGGACACATACGCCATTAGTCATCTTTTTTTATAACCAACACCATTGGTGAAGAGAAAGAACTTTGGGTATGTTGACTCATGCCAACCTCTAACATTTCATGGATCATGCATTCAATCTCACTTTTTTGTGCATATGGATACATGTAAGGGCTAATGTTAAGTGGTACACTTCCTGGTTGCAAATGAATAACATGGTCATGGTCTCGAGTAGGTGGAAGACCATTAGGAATTTCACCAAATACCTTGGAATGATTGTTGATAATTATTTGGAGAGTTGATGGAGCCGGGTCTATAGATGTTTAAACATCAAGTGAGAAAAATTGTGCAATTACACCTTGGTGTCCCTTTTAAAGTAATTTTTCCATGCTATTAGAGATTATCACTTTAGAGGGTTTCCCTTGGATACATATAAGTTCAATTTCCTTTCCATTTGAGAAAAATCTCATAAAAATACTTTGAAAATCAAAGGCTAATATTCCCAGTGATTTCTACCATTGGACCCCTAATACAACATTAGCAACCCCCATTTGGATGGAAATAATGGTTATATCAAGAAAATACTCCCCCATATTAAGCTTAATACTATGGAATTTTCCTGGAAAATTTATGGTAGCTCCATTTTCAATCATTACTTGAAACTTTGCTGCATGATATATAAAACCATTGAGATCTTCTGCTAATTTGTAATTGATGAAATTATGGGTGCTACCTAAATAAATCAATACTGTTACCTTTTTAACTTTGATGTGTCCTTGTATCTTGAGGGTTGGTGGAGTAGCTATTTGAGTTGAAGCATGACAAGATATTGTTGGAGTAGTTTCCTCTAGATTTGGGTCTTGTGATGGTTCCAATTCCTGATCTTCTTCCTCTTCACGATCTTTGCATAATAGTTTCTTCTCACTGCATTTATGACCCTTACTGTACTTTCTATCACAATTGAAACATATTCCTTTGTCTCTTATTTCATCAATTTGATGAGGTTTCAAATTGGTTGATTTAAGTACACTATCTTCTTCTTCTTCACAATTTACATAGAATAATTTCTTCCCACCACATTTATGCCCTTTACTATACTTTCTATCACAGTTGAAACATAGTCCTTTTTCTCTTCTTTCATCCATTTGTTGAGGTTTCAACCTTGTTGGTTGAGATATGGTTTTCTTATGACCCCCAAAACAATCTCTTCCTCCAACACTATACTTCTGTGTATCGTTATTTTTTCCATCAATATGACGATCATTTTGCATAAATTCCATAATACTTTTAGGTTTTATTAAGAAAAGTTCATGTTTAATGTCTTGTTTTAATCCACCCATGTAAGCTTCCAACAAGTGTTCCTCACTTAGGTTATCCAACCTTGTGGCTAGTACCAAGAATTCTAAATTATATTCTTCAATATCATTTAACTGCTTGATTATAGTCAATTGATTGAAGTAGTCTTGTTCCCAAACTTTCCCATATTGTGCTTCTAAGTCTCTTGTAAATAAATCCCAAGTGTAGTGATATAAAGGGAGCTTCCTTTTTACTATCCATTGATACCATTGATATTGTTTTATCTCAAAGTTCAAGGTTTCTATGTAAATCCTTTTCTTATCATCCATAATATTATGTAGTTCAAAATATTGCTCTATTTGGTTCACCCAAGTAAATACCTTTGTACCATCAAACTTCTTTAATTCAATTTTTGGAAGGTTGAATTTAGGACCCCCACTAGAATTAACGCCACTATTAGAGTTAGATTCACTAAATGGATTATTATTGGAAGTTTTTTCAACATGACTACTACCTTTATTTTCATGAGTCCATTCCATTTAGATGTCTCCTTTAGGGAATCTCTCATATATAGCTTGAAATATCATGGAATACACATTTTCCATGGAAATTTTTATTTCTTTTTTTAGGTCATTCTTATTTTATTCCATCTTATTTTCCATATCATTCATCTTGTTTTTCATTCCCACCATATTTATTTCCATTCCATCCATCTTCCCTTCCATTACTTGAATTTGTCTTTGTGAGTTTACCCAATTATTAGAATTTTCACTCACATTCTTAATTTGTCCCTCTAATTTGGACAACCTGTTATGTATGTCCTCATTTTCTTCTTGATTCATGGATGAGACTTATGGAGATTTAATAGGTGTTGTCCCCTTTTTGGGACACATACGAAGTAATAATAATAATATTCATGTATTCTATATTTATCACAAATTTAAAATCACCCGGAACAAATATTCCAAAAGTAATTATGCCAATTGTAAGGTATGTACCTTTAAAAACCTTAATTTGGAGATTGTCCTCTTGGATGACCTTCCTTATGGTCTATCTCTAAAATGTTGGCCCTTCTAAGTATGGAATTTTGAACTATAGTAATATAAAATTTCTTCTCTATAATTCCATAGGATTGACCAAAATTGGATGTTCCAAGTGTAAGTTATGTTAATCCTCCAGACCTTGTTGATTTTTGGCCTTTCCAGGAGATCTCACTTGTATAGCATGCCCCAGACAAAATTATTGATATAAAATATTGAAACTCATACCCAAAATACTATCGACTATCCACTATCCAATGCAATTGGTATCCCTCAATTTGGATTCTCTAGAAATAAATTATGACTCTTTTACCCATAAAACCGGTTTGAGACTAGTCAATAGGACTAGTCAGATACCGTATCTTCCACAGGGTGTATCTACAAAAGTAGGATTACCCACAAATTGAAATTTCTATCACATATACTTTGATACTTTCTATGAATAACCATTGGATTTAAATGTTAGAAATTTTACATAGAAATTTTTATAGTGAAAATTACGAGATGACTAAATTCGAGATAATTCCAAAGCCATGTATTACACAAGCTATATCTCTGAAAGTATAAGGCCTCAAGAGCTAAAATTTGAACCCCAGGTACAGTGGTATTCCTAATAAATATTGACCAAGGGGTTCCTTATGATAGGACGTTGAAAACAATTTATAGCAAAAATTCCAAGGTGTCTCAGATGTAGTAGTGAAACCCCAAGATCATAAGCTCTGATACCAAATGTTATTACCCAACGCCTTAAAAATGATAAGAAATCAATAAAATTCAGTGCACTTCAAGGGGGAAACCTCCTTTAAAATAGATAAACTTCAGAACACCAGATGAGATGAGATAAAATTCCCTAATACTAGGTCTCCTTAATATATATATATATGAGACAAATGGTTACAATTATAATGAAAGGGTGAAAAGAAGGGTTCTAACCGAGCTACTAGAATTGTAATCATTCAATATCTAAGGCATAATAAGTGGTTGTATACATATCATGGGGATTTGTGAAGGGAATAAAAGAGAGAGTCGTGGGGGAAAGGATAATGGGGGAAGAGAGAAGGGGGCACAAAAGTACAAAAGGAGGGATAAAGACTGTGGAAATGGTGGGGGTGAGGGAGCGACGGAGGGAGGGGGGCGGGATAATGGAGGAGAGACAAAGGGAAACATGGAGAGGGGTAGAGAAGGGATAAGTGGGAGAGAAAGACCTTGGGGAGATAGAAAGAAAGCAAGCATGTGACAGAGAGAAATAGGTTGAAGAGAGATGGAAAGATAGATGGAGGGATGTAGACAGGGGAAGAGTGAGAAAGGGGAATAGAGAGGTGAGTGAAATTGAGAGAGAGATATAAAGGTTGGGATCGAGATAAATAGGGAGAGAAAAAGAGAGAGTGAGTCAGAGAGAAGGGTAAATGTAGGAGAGAGAGAGAGAGAGGGGGGGAAAGAGTTAGAAATAAATACGTGGAGAGTGAGATGGAGAGAGAGTGATCTGAAAAAGATATTTTAAACGATAATGCTTGTGTTATCTTGCATGTGTTAATTTACTAATTAGGAAACTAAATAAAGATGAAGATTTAATGAAGAAAAATAGCAACCATTAAACACATATAGATCTAGAAATGAACATAAAAAAACACAAAACCATAATAAGAGAAGTTGATAATGGAGTTCGGTAATCTCGCCTACGTCTATGGGCCTTTGTCTCAGTCGGTGAGGCTTTCTTATTTATGTTAAAATATTTAAAAGTACATCATATCAGTGCCAGAAAGGTTACAAATTGATCTGATCTTGTTCCACCAGATTTCTAAAACCCAAAAAAACTGACGGCACTGATATAGGATGACTGGAGCTCCCATAAATGGCCCGCAAAGGTTCTCTGCTCAATGGCATTTCTCCATAAAAATGTCTTTGGATCAATAATTATTCAGCAAAAAATTGTTATGAACCTCTTCCATGGCTTCAAGAACCTCTGGTTTATATAGGCCTGAAGTTGGTAACCATCTCCCAAATTCCCCTCTAGATCTTGCCTCAGAAAGGGCCCGATATCCCCCCAAAATGACCAAAATCCCATAAAATTGTTGCAAATATCATTGAAAAATCTTATAATAAGGTTACAGAACCCATTTTAGGCACACAGATAGGGAGAAACCCCCAATCCTAGGGTCCCTGGTCATCTGGTGTACTCCATGTGGCCTCAGTCTTATCTGGAATCTCGCCTATGTCTCTGGGCCTTTGTCTCAGTCGGTGAGGCTATCTTATTTATGTTAAAATCTTTAAAAGTACATCATATCAGTGCCATAAAGGTTACAAATTGATCTGGTCTTGTTTTACCAGATTTTTGAAACCAAAAAAAATGACGGCACTGATAGAGGATGACTGGAGCTCCCATAAATGGCCCGCAAATGTGCTCTGCTCAATGGCTTTTCTCCATAAAAATTGCTTTGGATCAATAATTATTCAGTAAAAAATTGTTATGAATCTCTTCCATGGATTCAAGAACCTCTGGTTTATATAGGCTTGAAGTTGGTAACCATCTCCAAAATTCCCCTCAAGATCTTGCCTCAGAAAGGGCCCAATATCCCCACAAAATGACCAAAATCCCATAAAATTGTTGCAAATATCATTGAAAAATCTTATAATAAGGTTACAAAACCCATTTTAGGCACACAAACAAGGAGAAACCCCCAATCCTAGGGTCCATGGTCATTTGGTGTACTCCATGTGGCCTCAGTCTTATCTGGCGCACTGGCTCGACCCCTAACTCTCGGCTCCTGGTCCTGTTCTTGGTCATGTGGTCATAGGCTATGCATCCATGCACTATATTGTTTACACCCCCTAATGTTTATCCAATGTTTACGCCCCTATTTGGTAGGCTAGCCTAACCAATCAAGGATACCCCATAACTGTCTGTGCTAACACCCAAAAGAACTAGGTCATATGTGATGTATTAGGACCGTGCCAATCCAAAAACTTGCATGCCAAAAGATAAAAGTATGGGTCACATATTCATGGTCATATGCACATGTCGGGGGATAAGGATAAGCCCCATCCCTTACTCCTCTCGTTTGAACCATATTGAAAACTTATATACAATCGAAACCATGTAGGTGTAAGCACTACCAGGTAGGCCGGCTGGTAGCCCGACCTACGCCAAAACGCTCCCCCCGTGTTCCAAGATCGCGGGTTCAAATCTCATTGAGTCCAAACAAATTTTTCCAACAGTGACATCCAATGGATGGATGCCATGTGTAAGCCTAGGACTGGGCCACGTGGCATCATGTTATTATCCCTTACAAGAAAACATGTCACAACATCATTCATCCAACTTTCCACATCATCTTCCTTGTCAGCGTGTTGATCATACCTATCACGTCAGCATCATGCCACATGTCACCCTTGCATTGGTGCAACGTGTCATGATGTGATTCATCTACCTGTACCCACGTCAGTGCCAACTATACCCTTCCACGTCAGTGCCAACTGTAGCCTACAACATCAGTTGTACGGTCATACAACCTGTACAGTCAGCTGCCACATGGGACTGTATGGACTGTACAGTCATCAATTTTTTTGCATGTTTGGCCAAATGAAAAGACCGTGATATATTGAGCATACAACATTCGTTTGATCTTTTTCAAGTTACGTTGCATTCATATTCATGAGGCCTACACACACGTCTTTTTTGAAGCCATTCCAAGAACCTTCTTTTTTAGGTCTTCCTGGACCCATTTTGGTCCCGAGATCCAATTATGAATCACACCTCTGCACTAAAGACCTTTTGGTCCCCAAAAGGTTACTTTCCATTCATCAAGTTCAGGATAGGCCACCCGACTTGTTCCCTATCTTTAAACTCTGTCATGTGCACCTGTCGCATGAATATCAACTGTAAAACAATCATGATAACTGATAGCATATTGTGATCCATTTGTACCCTGTCACATCTTACTAAAGCCACTATCATCCATGTTGACAAAATTACTAATGATAGCATCAAAAATATGACCGCAAATGAGCTAATATATTTGTAGTACTTGTACGACATTAGCTTATCTTGAGGCAAAGTGTGATTGATTTTCCATTGTACAATCATCTCTTGTTCTTGGTTAAGACCGATTACTTGATTTGAAACAATTATAGGTGTATTGCTTGCATAATCTTCCTTTCTTAATTGTTCCATTGTTTGAAGAGATTTATTTTCTTTTAAATGATAACCATGAACCACATATTCTTGACCTGCCTTGGTTAAGTGATATCGATTCTTTTCCTTGTAGAATATTTCTTTGTGATCATATAAATAAGGACTGCCTAAGACTATTCCACATTCATTGAGTGGCATCACATCACATGTTACCTCACCCACAAACTTAGATGAAATTACAAATTTGAATGTGCATTGCTTTGTTATGTGTAATTGATGATTGTTGCTTATCCATTTAAGTGTGTAAGTCTTATGATGCATATGAGTGTTTAATCCCAATTGTTTAACCAATTCCTTTGAAAATAAGTTAGATTGAGATCCACTATCTATCAATGTGTCAACCTTAGTATATCTCATTATGACACTTATATGAAACAATTTACTTCTAGGATCAAATCCATCACCAATTTTACCTTTCAAACTGATGCAGGAGCATATTTTTTACTCGACAGATGCATTAACAAATCAACATGTCATCACACATTTGGAGATAGGGAGAGGCACCAACCCTCTCATTTTCAAAAGTCTGAATTATAAAATTAAGTTAATTTATGTGTAAGGTTGATAAATGCTAAAGCCATGCCTTTGGACAGGTGTGTATGGGTTCATCGAAATAATCAATTGTAAGAATCTCTAGATCCATGTCATGTCTAGATCTATGTTCAATGTAATGAGTCATAGGGTTACAATGTCTTAGCGGAAATGTTGATGGCACTAAGGTAGTGGAGAGGATAAGCTCATAGATCCCACTTTTGTTAAAAAACGAGAGATCTTTTGTATAGATATGGTTTTTTTTTATTATATTTGAAGAGATAGGAAGTACATAGGAGAGTGAGACTATGTTGCAGTCCGAGCTCTTGTACACATTTGTAAATAGACATTGATATTAATACAAAGAAAGGCAGTTTTTCCTGCATATAATATCTATTTATGTTATCTATGTTCTTTAAATGATATATGTATATGTTCATATATGTTGTAGATGTATATGTTAGTTTTCATCTGTAGGATTAAGATAGACTTCTTAATATTTGAGAGTGTTGAGTTATTTCTAGGTTTTTTAGGCTGTGTAAGGAGTGCACGACAGAGTGTTGATGAATCTGTGAGCGAGTGCCAAGAGCACACATTTCAGTTATGTGTTGAATTTAGAAAGAACATTCTAGGAGGTCACACTAAAAGAATTTTATACTCAATAAGGAGTCTCAAGGTTGTTGAATAGCTTGAAGGAAAATATGTGTAGGAGATAGCACAATCAGAGTTATTGAATACTTTTTTTTCTTTGCAAGATGTGCATTGCATAGGATAAAGGGAGTTAGTCAAAAATAAATCAAGCATAAAAGCAAGGCTTTTTTCAAGTCTCAAGCTCAAAAGGGATAACACTTTTTAGAAGTGTTGACAAGATCCAAGAGTTGGACTCGTAGGAGGAGAAAAGGTTCGAAACCTTTGAAGACTGATAAATCTTCTAATTCGAAAGAAATCAGAAGCTCAGGAGGAGGAGAGATAGTGGTCGTTGGATCATAGATCAAAGGATCAACAACCATCTGATCTATTTAAGGTTTACGAGCCTTAATGCTTTGAATGGACAGGAGAGAGAACCTATCAAGGCTTGAAACTTGAGATTACCAAAGAATGAAGAGCCAGAGGGGTACATGTCAGCGGGTCCTGAGATCCAGAGGAAGGAAAAGGTGAAAGGTTGAAACATATGAATCCCGAATAGACAAAGAGTCGAGAGATGTCGATCTGAAAGGGGACACTTGTCAATAGATCACGATCTCCAGGTAAAGTGTAGTGGGGTTTTAGTTGAGATATGAGATTTCAGAATCCCGAAGATACGAAGTAAATATGGACCTCCAGATATAGAAGATATGTGGCGTGAATCCGTGGACTCCGAGTAAAGTCCCGAAGTGATTCATAGCTATTGGATCCAAGAGATATGTGAAATAAATCCATGCACTCTGGGTAATGAATCGAAGTAATCCTTGATATTCATATATGTAGGACATGGGTCAGTGTATTATAGCCTTTGGATAAAAGGCATTGGGAAGAAGGGAAAATTTTGAGATTTTAGATCTAAGAAGTCTAAAGACCCGGAATTGTGAAGGAGATCATAGTCGTTGATTTAAGAGGGACAGATCTAGTTCGTATATTTGAAAGGCATAGATCTGAAGCATCAGTTCAGATAGTACCGACAAGATATAGAGATCAACGGTCCCATAAAATTGTGAAGACATGAAGTGTGCGGACTTTAAAAGATTGAGGGCAGGACAAAATCCATACCCTGGTTTCACCAAGAGGACACGTGGAGGTTCGAGGAGTATTGTGGTCTGAAAAGAATTTTGTTCCCAAACTGCTATTGGTCGCACCCATAATTGTGTGGTCATGAGAAGTCATCACCCAAGGTCACATCGAGAGGGGGCTTATTAGAAAAAGAGTTAACTCCCAGTACTCTGATATTTTGTGGGAGAGAGAAAGGGAAGGTTGTGGGTGTTGTCAGACCTGCACCAAAGAGCCAAAAGGGCTTGCATTTAGATACAAAAAGGAACCATTAAGGTTCTAGAGAGTCAGTTGACTCAAGGATCAGAGATCCTTTGACCAACAAGTTGTGTATTTCTATGGGGGAGTAGGCAGGATGCATCACAGACCAACCAATGATACTTTAGATTCTTCACCTGAATCTGATCCCAAGTATGTGCGTCCTATTGTTGCTGCAACTGTTTTCATCCCTTTCTTTTATTTGAACCACTTTGGTCTCTTCTGAGGATGTAATTGCCAACAATGGTACTCATCACGCCCCTCTTTATTGTAATGCTTGCAAGAGGGATTCTCCTCTGTTCTTTCCACTAAATTGGCCTTCTTGCCATTCCACCTCTTTTTGTCCTCTTTCCTTAAAGACAATTCCCCTAAAACACCAACTCTTATTTTCCCTGCTTCAATATACGTAGCTTGAACAAAAACCTCATCAAGATTAGTAGGTCCAAACATGACTACAATATTTTTAATATGTGCAGGTAGACCACATATATACTTCATAAGATTTTCTTAGGTATGTAAAGAATTATCTAACATCAATGCCATATTATGAAAACCATCGGTGTATATTTTCACTGCTTTTCCTTTTCTTAGTTTAAGATATTTCCATTCAATAAAAAATTTCTCTTTATAACCCAAAGGATATAATTTATTTCTAAGTGCAGAAACAAAAAATTTCCATGATGGAAGTACATTACCCACTTGTTGCATGCCATTTTTCAACTTGCTTTGCCACCAGATGAGTGATGTGCCTATAAGTCGAAGCGATGCCAATTTGATTTGAGTTGCCTCGTCCTTGATTTTTTGCACACTACAATAAACTTACATCTGTCTGACCCAGTTATCAAGACTCTCTGCATTGACTTCACCATCATACATAGGTAATTCAAACTTCACATCAATCTTAAGTAAAGTCAGATCATGTTTATGTTTCTAGGAATGTTTTCTTGCGGTGGACTTAGAACATGTACTTGAAGAAGGAGAAGTTGATGGAGAAGGAGGTAAAGGAGGAGGTGAAGGAGGAATTTGGGAAGGATCCTCTCCTTMTTAACTTTTTAACTTTGAATATTCAGCTAGATTTGGTCTCTTCCATTCAAATTAATCATCATGCAAAACCTTCATCATCTCCGACATGGCGAAGAAAGTTTTTCGAAACTTTTCCTGATCCTAAGAAAGTCGCTCTTCCGATGCCATATTCTCRCTTTAAAAAGTTACCTTTCTCAATCCAATCAATGGATTMTCTTCAAMAATATGACCTTCACCATGATTCATCTTTTCCTGGTAATCATGCATACTCAAATAACAAACGTCAACTACCTCTGATACCACTTGATCCAAAAAGATCTCTTAAAAGACAATGGTTGAGTTATCTTTCATGTGTTAATTAACCAATTAGGAAAATTAAGAAATAGGAAGATTTAATGAATAAAAATAGTATCGATTAAACAAATACAGATATGGAAATTAACATAAAGAAAAAACAAACCATAACAAGAGAAGTTGATAACAGAGTTCGACAATCTCGCCTATGTCTCTGGGTCTTTGTCTCGGTGGGTGAGGCTTTCTTATTTGTGTTCAAATATTTAAAATTACATCATATCAGTGAAAAAAAGGTTACAAAATGATCTGGTATTTTTCTACCAGATATCTATAACCCAACAAAACTGACGGCACTGAAAACTAATGATCGGAGCTCCCAGAAATGGCGCGCAAAGGTGCTCTCCTCAATTGCTTCCCTGCCTAAAAATGGCTTGGGCTCAATATTTATTCAGCATAAACATGTTATGAACCTCTTCCATGGTTTCAATAACCTTTTTTCTATATAGGCCTGAAGGTGGTAACCATCTCCCAACTTCCCCCCAATATCTCGCCTCAAAAAGGGCCCAATATCCCCCAAAAATGACAAAAATCGCATAAAATTGTTGCAAAAAACATTGAAACATCTTATAATAAGGTTACAAAACCCATTTTAGGCACATAATTAGGGCACAACCCCTGATCTTAGGGACTATGGTCACCCGACATGCTCCATGTGGCCTCGGGCTTATCTGGCACGTTGTCTTGGCCCCTAGCTCTAGACCCTTGGTCCTATGCTTGGCCATGTGGCTGGAGGCTATGCATCCACATGCTATACTATTTAATCCCCCTAATTTTTATTCAATGGTTATGCCCCTAGTCGGTGGGCTAGCCCGACCAACTAAGGCTAACCCATAATTGTCCACGCTAACACCCCAAAGAACCGGGTTATATGCGATGTATTAGGACCGTGCCAATCCACAAACCTACACACGGAAAGTTAAGAGTATGGGTCACATATTCATGGTCATATGCACATGTTAGGGGTTGGGGCTAGGCCCCATCCCTTAATCCACTCTTTTGAAAAACATTGAAAAATTATGTACAATCAAAACAAGGTAGGTGTACGCACTACTAGGTAGGTGGGCTGGTGGCCCATCCTATGCCAAAATGCTCCCCACTTGTTTTGAGGTCGGGGATTCAAATCTCGTTGAGTCCAAAAAAAAAATTTCCAATGTTGATAGCCAATGAAGGGGTTCCATGTGGTAGCCCAGGACTGAGCCACGTGGCACCATATTATTCTCCCTTACTAGGACACATGTCGAACCATCATTTGTCTAGGTGTGCACATCATTTTCCATGTCATCATGTTGAATGTACCTATCACGAAAACATCGTGCCATGTGTCACCCTTGTGGTAGTGCCATGTGTCATGATTGGATTCGTCCACTTGTACCCACATTATCACCAATTGTACCCTACCATGTCAGTGCCAATTATACCCTGCCACATTAGTTGTACAGTTGTAAGGCCTGTACAATCACCTGTGACGTGGCACTATATGAACTGTATGTTAAGAACCAAATATCAATATAGCATAGAAAAACCTCAGAAAAAGTACTCAACACCTTGAAAAAGAGATAATTTTAGATAATAAGCCTCTTCAAGGGCGCAACCTCCTTTTACCCCACATAATGTTCATGTACAAGATGATTCAAAATGAAAATGTCTCCTTGGTATATATAGGAGACTAGGAGGTATAATTACAACTAATGGCCTAAAGCCGACATAAATAAAATAACATTACCAATTAAGGGGTAGTGAGCCAATATTAGGGCCTAACATTCCCCTCCCCTTGAGACAAGTGTTGTCTGCAATGCTTGAGTAACTGTGGATTCTTTTTTATAAAAGACTCATCTTCCCAAGTGAAATCTTCAGTCGGTAGTTTCCTCCATTTAATGAGATACTCTAAAATGGATCTATTCCTTAGCTGGAGAATTCTTGTGTCAGTGATGGCTTTAGGCTCCAAAATGATTTTTCCTTCCTCATCAAGTTCTAGCAATATAGTTTCAACTGGGATCTTGTCACTTATAACCTTCTTTAAACATGAAACATGGAAAACTAGGTGTACTCATGAAGATGCAGGCAACTCCAATTTGTATTCCATAGTACCAATCTTTTGCAACACCTTATAAGGGCCATAGTACTTTGGTGATAATTTATTATCCTTCTTGGCTTGCTTGACGGACATCTGTTTGTATGGTTGTAGTCTTAAAAACACCCAATCCCCTACTTC
>ML803597.1:125611-136334 GCA_009831015.1 Picea engelmannii | reverse complement strand
CATGTCTTGACTTCACATGGATGTTTGTGCAAGCTACTATTCATGGTAGTAGGTTCATCTCTTACAGGTATTTTAGCTTGGAGTTCCAGGAGAGCAGGATGCAGACTGGGCACGACGGTCAAACGGTTATGATCAGGGTGGTGCAGCAACAACATGGTGGTTCCTTTTTGAGATTAGCTTGAGATCCTAGGATTTCAATAGCAGACACGGAGGTGAGAGCTAGTATTTGCTTCCACAAGATTGGTTCCCTAGTAGAGTAGTTCTTTGAGGAGTTGATCGAGTTGTTGCAGGACCGAGTTACTCTACTTAGCAGCAATATTCAGGAGGCCTCTTATGTCCATACCTTACCAGATCCCACGTTGAGCGAAGGATGCTTCACATCTTCCAGGGTGGTTTGGGACCCTGGTATCATTTTCAGTTTCAGTCTAGCTCAACCGACGGAGCGTCAGGTTGTGATGGCATTGCTTGAGGACAAGCAATCTTTGGGAAGGGAGGACTGTAGTGTCCCCATTTTTGGATTCCCCTACTCTACAGTCAGAGGCAATCTTGTGAGTTTGTGTCAGCCTAACTAGAGGAGAAAAATGAGGTTAACAGTGAGCTCAAGCAATTTGGAGGAGTTATATGGGGCCCAGGCTAGTCCATTCATCATCGGGATCATTTTCACACAACTCTCTCTCTTGGTTCTGTGGCATTCCGATGATTTCCGTAATTTTGGGTTATTATTGAGCATACTTTAATTAAATACACTAGGGGTGTTATTTGGATCATATGATCTTAGGGGATACCTTCATGTAATAGCTTGTTGGAACCGAGAGAAAAAGATCTAAACGTTGGGATGATGAGAAACAGAATTTCGACGTCTAGGAATGTCTTAAAATCCAATTAACCACTTTCCAGCATTAAAAAGGGGGAATAAGAGTTATATGGATTCGGTCAAAAAGGGAAAGATCTAGGAGCATGGAGAAGTATAAAGGAAGGGTAGCACTTCACCTTTCTCATTATGATTTGATCTCTCATTTTGGGGCACTCTTGAGAACCAAGTTTTCATTGGGGTTTTGACAAAACCCCATTACTCGTTTGGTTTCGATGGTGAAATATCCACCTTGGCTAGACATAGGGGGAAAATCCACTCGGGGTTTTCCATTGGAGTTCATCTTATTAATACATCTTCAGTTTGGAGTGCATGGATCTGCCTAGGAGGAGGCCAATCTCATTGTTTGCAAGGTCGTGGCACTATTGGAGGGTTCGTAGGGATCCCTTGAGGAGGTCGATTTCTCCACTAGCATATTTGGAAAGGGTTGTGCGGGTACCGTGTCACTTGGAGAGACCGTGAGGCATATTTCACAGGTCACTGGAGGTGTTTGGAGGAGACAATTTGTCCCACTTTGCAGATCCATGAGGAGTAGGAAGGGTCGCAGGGGTCCTGTTGCAGACAGCGGAGGATAGGAGGAGATTCATGGGCTCTTGGGGACTGAACAGCAAGGATTGAGGACAGTCGAGGGCCCAATCTATTGAATCGAGAGGGTTAGAGAAGGCAACGAACAATTGGCAACAGTTTTGAGGAGACTTTGGCTTCATACCTGGTTTTGGCTTGAGTTTACAATATTTTATTGTTGTTTTGCAGTTGTTGTAGCAACCAATAGAGATTTAGTATTGTATGTACCAGATTTCACTCATAATAAAATGCCAATGTTGTCTCTTCAATCCTAAGTGTAAGTGGATTACATACAAATTGTTTGACAGAATGTTCATGAGTAGAATGCATATTAAATGTTTGAGAAACATTGTCAATTAAGTCATAATATGAAACAATTGTAATGCCAAGTGTTTGTCAAAACAACACACAACCAGAAACCATAAATTGACAGCTAAGCATTAATTTCCTAGCCAGTTCTATTGGGGACATTAAAGTTTCTTCCAGTTCTCCTTCAGATATATGATGATCTTGCCTCACATCACTCCTTAGTTCTTTCAAATGACTCAACCATGGTATATCATCTCCTTTCATATACATCTCAAATGACACTTGCACTTGCAGATGGGACACTATGCTTTCATTGCACATGGTCATGGTACTTTGGTTTAGTTTGTTTTACTTCACTTGCTATGCTATGTTCTCATGTATGGGTTTGATACTTAAACATGGTGTTATAGCTTCTAAGGTAGTTGTGAACGTGGTAAACACTAAAGTGTGATCTAATAGCACTTCATAACATTAAAATTTTACTATTTGCGTCGTCGTACCATGGACATAATTTTCCCTTAGATAAGTGTCGTCATGTCTTGGGTCAAGTTGTACTACTAGGGATCTAGTTAAGGTATCATACCTCATATCCCTATCCATACTTAACACTTTACATCTTCCCCTTTCACTTCCATTCCATTCATAGAAAGTTATTCCCGTTTATATTTGACTCGTTAAATGTCATTTAGTAAGGTCCAACAAAGCAAATGAAGACTACATTGTATAGAAGCCTAAGTCAAATAAAGCCAAGAAGGCTAGAAGTGAAGAGTGGATAAAAAAGTAAAAAAATAATAATGCTAGAGCTATGCCACCTCACTAAGAGGCCCTTACCCCTAAGTCTTATGCTTAATAATGCATATCTAAAGAAAGAAAGGAAAATATTAAAGGGGTAGTAAAACAAAGTGTCGAGGTGATAACTCTAAGCTAAACGCTGCCACTTAAAGGCTTACACATGGAATTAATGAAGATTCCTAGCTCTTGAAATCTAGTTGGACAAAAAAAAGGCCTTCACGCCATCATATATGACTTTGAGGGTCAATACATGAAGTTTCCCTTTCCCTTTCCATAAGTTATTCATCATATTATCTATCTCTAACTTAGTGATCTAAGAAATACCTCGTCTTAGGATTTACCGCATGTAATAAGGGTTAAGGTTGTCCTCCCATGGTAAAACTTAAGCAAATTCTAAAAATTAACTTGTGTTATAATGTTGCTAGAACAAATCACTTGGTGTGCACCACCTAATGACTTGTAAAGGGGTTAGACCCACCACTATAAGTGGGCGCCTTGCATTGAGATCTGTGTACGTGCATCGGGGATGGCATCTATGCCTTGAGATTCGTATAACATGCCTTGAAATTTGTGTACTTGCCTTGGGATCAATGACACTACACAAGGATTCACGTTGTTTCCTTGGGATTTGTGTACCTGTATATTGTCATAACTATCTACATTGGGATCCATGCCATTTTCATTGGGATCCATGTACTTCATTGGGATACGTGCCACTGCATTGGGATCTGTGATAGTGCATTGGACGATGATAGGGACTCCACATCATCATCATGTGCCACAAGGACCATTCCTAGAAGGCGCACATGCTTTCTTGGACCATTTATGGAGGTTGTCAAAGTGGTCAAAGCACATGTTTTGAGAGTGGCCAGCTTCAGGGGCAGTTATCATTTGATAGAGTGCCCAGTATTATGCCAAAGCAATGTCATTAGATGTTGAATGATCACGAGATTTCCAAAATGTGGTCATAATAGAAAATCGGAAAAAAAAACCGACATAGTTATGGCATTTTTAAATATGTCGCAAGAAAAATATCGCCACATTTTGACCACTCGACGTCTCACTTGATTCTTCACATGTGGGTTGTTAGAGCATCTTGTGAATCACACCTCTTCTCTTTGACTAGTCCACTCACATGTTGGAGTTTGTTGAGGTGGTTATTTCATGATATATTATTTTATTTGCTTCGGATGGTTTTAGACCGTGGTTTTGAGAGCACCTCTTGTATTTGCATGTGATTTTGCTGGAGCACCTTGTATTAGCTCATGGTTTTCACCTATGGTTTTGTGAGGTGCATTATCTATATATGAGAGGCCTCTTCTTCATTGTAACTTGGTTGGAGATAATTGGAAAAACTAGTCTTACTTGCCAAAGCAATTGTATATTCTTATCTTGCTTGAGTATTGTTCTAGGGATATAGTGGGTATTTGTATTTTGCAGGTGTGCTAGGAGGAAGGAGCTACTACAAACCAAGAAAGGTGCCTTGCCAAGTTGGAGGAGTATTGTAAGGTATAGTCCATCTTTCCTTACCCTCTTTGATTTGTTTGTATTTAGTATTGGAGCATTAAGCTTGGATGTCTAGGGGCTCTAAGTTTTTGTTCTAGGACTATTTATGAAGGTCATTTGTAGTACTTAGACTAGATTCTTCTAGGTAGTTTCCCTTAGTGGCTTGTAGATTTTCAAACACCCTAGTGATCATAGGGCAATCCTTTAATGGTGCATGTGACTTCAATACATACGATGCATGTTGATGCTTGTAGGGCAATCCTTAGATGGAGCATATAACTTCAACACATTAGGTAAATGAATAACATCTTCAATCTTGATTAGATGACCCTATAGCCCAAGTGGGTAGGCAATTGTCCACCCTTTTACATTCTTAACTCACAATCTTTTAGATATTTCCCTTTTATTTTTTGTTTTCCAAGCAATCTAGAGTTTAATTGTTCATATTCTTAGATCTAGGTTGCTCTCTTCAAGTCTTTGAGCCTAACTTTTAGATCTAGTTTAGACTTGAGTATTTCATTTGCAAATCCTTTCATTTTCTTTGCTTAACCATAAATCGATTTGGATTTTTCTCTTGGTGCGGTTGATATAATATCTTAAAAAAAGAAATCTGTTGGATCTAGTGTGCTTATTTCATACCTTTCGTGTAGATCTAGCATTGTTACACTTAAATGAGCTAAATTGATGCCTTAACTCTCAAAATGTCTCATGATTTTAAGCTCATTCCTAACCTCTCTTTTGCTGGTTTAAATTTCTGAGTTAGAGGTTTGGTTCATTAGATCTGAAAATTTACTTCTAACAGTCTTCCATTTCAGATCTAACTAGTTTAGAGCAAGTGGATTTCGCTTTAGATCACACTTTAATTTCTTGCTCTTTCACTTGCATGGCGAATGGTTTAAGGTGGAGCATAATTGAATGCTTTAACAACATAATCAGTTGCTATCTTGGTAAATTCACATTTGTGCTTAACACTTCACTATCACTAAATAATTCCATGGTTTGCACTTAAACAAATGGAAACATGACAATGTGCTTATGGTATTCACATTAAGTGGCTTCATTGGATCTATTCATATGCTCAATAATTATTTCATGGCAGGACATTCTTAAGCACATGGATGCATAAATGTCTCCTTAAATGATGTCTCTAAAGATCTGGTTTATGACACTCTCTAGTACATTTGATGAATGATTCATGTGATATGTCTTAACATTGATTTGAGCATATGCTGGAAAACGCCTAACAACAATAAATTCTGGAATTTAACTCATAGTTGGTTGAGTTGCTCATTAATTTTCTGCATTTTACTTGGCACAACTAAATTTGGGTTTAGTTCCTTAATGAACAGTGAATAATGGCATCTTCATTTCTGGTTTCATGATCAAATTAACTTGTTTAAGTTTGAGATTCATTTACAAATCTGCAAAACTAGAAATGATATCTTAAGTCTGGAAATGATATGTTAACAAATCTGTTGTGGAAATATCTCATGGTGTACCTTTTGTTGACAAATTTCAGATCACACATAATCCACCTAATTTGATGATATGAATATTGGCCTATAAATCTGGACACATTTTAAGTGAAATCTGCAATCTAGAATTGGTGTTATAGTCACATGGATGACCTTCTTTGTTCAATGCTACATGGTTAATAACACAGTAACACTCACTCATGAACGGTTCACATACTTTTTGAAGTACAATTCTGGAATTTAGCCTTTGAGCACTATCTTAAGGTTTAATTTGAGTGAATCGTCCAGCACAAATTCACATTGTGGTCGCAATAATCTACTTGGCATTTCCAACATATTTTTTGACATTTCACACTTGTTCTTTCATATTTAAATGCTGGTAACAACTCTTGGACTCTTGAATTTCCATGTGACAATCTGGTGTACTTGATTTGCATTCATACTTGGGGTTTAATTTAACAATTTATTTGCACACCACATCACACTTCTTTCTAATCTTATGAAGGGTAAATTCATTGATTGAGTTAATCACCTAAGTCATCAATCTACGCTGAGATCACTCCCACACAATAACGAATTGGCTAGATTGAACCTATAGGGGTACCCCCATGGCTAGGAAACCCATCTCCTTAGTCTAAAGTGAGAGGCGAGGCCACCAAGGTGACAATGGGTGGCTTTCCTGAGAGTTGTTGATAGGCTCTCCCGTTGACGTTAGGACTTTTCCTCCTAGGCGAGAGTTTGGGCAGTAACAGAAAGAAATAAAGGATATTGCTTCTTACAAAAGAAAATTGTAAATAAAAGAACATGGTCTGTTCAAAAGAGCATTTACAGCATTGACATCTTCCTCACGTTAATTATCTTCATAGCAACAAGAGAACTCATCTGATGACTATAAATGATGTGTTGGCTGATATGTTCACTGCTGGGTGCATCTATTATTTAGACAGATGCTATTACCAATATGGTAAGGATCAAAAAGTGAAAGCTCGGGACTCTGAACTGGGTTTTATAATTAGATAGCTAACTGCACAGTAAACAGGGTTTGCGAGTTTAGATGCAGGGACAACTGTGAGTGTGTTATTTTGAAAAGTTTAGATTTACTCATTCATAGGTGGAGCAGTATATACATATATAAAAAAAATTACTTAAAATAATATACACTAAAAACTAAAACACATTCCACAGTTCCAAAAAATATTGGCAGAATTAGAGTTGTTTAATTCATCAATTGACATTCAAGAATCAATATGCACAATCCGACAACTTTAAAATCAAAAAACATATACAAAGTTTATAATTTGCAAAATCCAGACTCAATAATGAATAATGTCCAGTTTTTAACTTTTAAAATTTCTTTTCCCTAATACCCAATATCCTCATTTGAAAATGTATTTAACTTTTCAAATTTTCTCCTCCCTTGATTTCCACCATCCTTCCTCCAAGAGATTTACTATTGGAAGTTTGTTTTTCCAAATGCTTTGATAATGAAATTGTCGACTGCTTCTTGCTAATCCAAGAAACTGTAGAAATTTCATGAAATTTCTGTGAGTTTTCAGCCTTAAAGCTGATCTGAAATATTAAATTACAGCAGCAAACACATCCCTTCTCTTCAACCCAAATCAGAAGGCAGATCAAAAAAGTAAATACCAATCAAGTGTACTTCAACGCCAACAAGTTACACCCTTAGGGAACACTTCCCAAGCAAATTACAGATCTGAAAATATATTATTACAGCAATAAATCTGCTCCTTTATTTTCTAGATGTGTGTTAAATCACTTAACAAATTATGCTCAATGTTATGTCAAATCAAGATGCATAACCAGCACTAGAATCTACTCAATCATGAAGATAACATAAGCTAAAATTCAAATCTGCAAGTACACAATGTTTGGACAGCTGGAACACTTCATTTATATATAGAAGATGAAATATATGTACATAACAATAGCTCAATACAAGCTGGTACAAATAAGGCTCTCCAAACCCTCGCTAGGGAAACCATAAGAAAACCCTAGCCACCAACTCCTCCTAGCTAGAAACCACTCCGAGTCCCAACCAAAGTTGGTCATTCCACCAAATATCCTCAATAAGCTACCATACACACCAACAAGTCCTCCTTGGCACCTACACTTGCATCCCACCCGGGTACAAGAACTCCTCCTCTCTTCTCCACAACAAGCACACCAAGTAGCTCTAGGGTTTCCAAATGCCACAAAGCCCTACTCTTCTTCTCTCACAAGAGCTACAAGATAAAATGCTTCCTTTGCTCCTCTAGGGTTTACCCCAAACCCTGTTTTTTTTTTGTCTCCTTATGGAAAAACCAGTGTTATCAAAACCGTTTGGAACCGATGGAACCAGCCGATCCGACTAGTTTTGGGGCAAAACCAGTTCAAATCACCCTGTCGAACTGTTTTTGGCCAGTTCCGTAAAGGAACCAACCTTTTTTCACCAAATCGATCGATTCCGTATAGATTCGATACAGCGCGTCATGGACCCATAAAATTCAATTTTTTTTTTAAATAGCAATTGTTTAATAGAAGGGGGGGCTATTACCTAACCCTAGGGTTGTGGAGAGTCAGGCACCATCATTTGACAACAAAGACCTTTCTTGGATGGACTTGGACCCACTTCCATAGCCAAAGGTACGAATACCTTTAGGGCCAGGGGAATCAAGCCGAAATCCCACTGTAGGGTCTATTCATATTGAGGATGAGGATGAGAAGAATGAGAATTTTGATGATTAGTGGTATCTAATATCTTACTATGCTTATTTTTGGACTCTAGAGGCCATTTAGAGTCTCTTTGTTGATGTATTTTTGTTCAGACACACTCGGTGCGATTTTGGTTATATGCACTCTTGCTATATAAATGAGAAACTTTGCACATTTGGGTCTAAATGGTTTGGATTCATATGGATGCACATGAATATATATGGTTTTTTTTCAAAATTTGAATAATTACGTAGTTTTTAGTCGACCGGTTTTTTTGTCCAATTTTTTTCCGGTTCCGATCCAGTTCACATTTTTGGGGTTGACCAATTCGATCACCCATCTGGTTCTGATAGTTACTATGTCTAAGGGAATCCATGATCCCTGGCTCTATACTCTATAATACTCCCATCAGTAGTAACTTTGGAATCTCTCTCAGCATCATCCTACATCAAGGTATCAAACCTCTCCAATGAACCACTGAAAGTCTCATGGATGGAAGAAACCAATGCAACATGAATGGCATATCTCCTAGGAGGTACACTCGCCCTCACTGAAAACCTGGGCATTCCTACATGCTCTCAAGCCTCTAAATTTGGAATAGCAACCTCCACATTCTCCTCTATCACTGAAGGAGAATCCTACGAACTAAAATATCTCACATCCTCGTCAACACAAGATGTTAACAAAGCATCTACAGTCGGTGTTGAACTTGGCTCTGTGACCTCTTGTCATGCATGTGCCTCCTCAAAGCTAGAAGGCTCTTCCAACCTCCCACCAAAATGTACACGTGCCATTGGATCAACAAGTACTTGTTAAGGCCACCCTCTCTCACCCCTCTGGCCAAAGTCCTTGGATTAGCTAGACTACAATCACTGATGGTGCATTGTTGTCCCTCAGTCAACTCTCTAATGTATATCTGTCATACAAGAAAATGAAAGGAGGTTCTTCCTCAAAACAGGAACCAATAAAATGTGATCCATCTCAAGAACATCACGGACATTGGCATGCATAATGTCCCATCTCATGACATTGGAAGCACATCACCTTACCCAAGTCTTTCTTTCCTATATATGTCCCATCCTTCTTCTTAAAGCCTTTCCTCCTCTTCTTCTTCACAATTCCACCCTAGGGTTTTATCTCAAAACCCTAAATTCCAATATCAAAGGGATAAACGCTAACGCTAGACCTCCAAAAGATGTTCCAAGATACTCCCAGAAGACCAAGAAACCCTAGTGACGAGAGAGAGAGAGAGAGCATATGTGAAGACTCTAGAGAAAGAGAGAGAAGCTAATGCACACTCTTCTCTAGGTCACATCTCATCACAAGAGTGAATACAAGTGAGTGAATGAACATATATGGATGAAAAGACTCTACTTCATCTATTTATATGAGAGGTAARGGCGACCAACCATATAATGTAGGCCTTAGCCCTTACAAGAAACCTACAATGAGCACTTGTAGGCCAACACAAGTTAGACACTACACTCTAAAGTACACATCATTCTCCAAGGTGATGTCATACAAAATAAAGGCTCCAAGGTGATCTAACTACACAAGACAAGTCCACGTCCCTTTATCACAAGCCTCCATGAACTTTATCAATCCTCCTAAGCAATGTACTCCACTAGGTCAACTGCCCTTACAAGAATACTATGAAATCCCCAAGCATCCCCAAACCATCTCCGATCCTTCGAATAGGAATCCAAGCTGCCACATCCCAACTAGGGCTTGATTCCCTCCTCCAAGCTACACAATGCTCCTCACATCCCATGTAGGGTGCTCTCCAAGCAAGTGCATCCTTCATGGGCCCCAATGAAGGGCGTCCGACAAACTATCAAAAGAACTCCAACGCCTAAGGGAAGAACACTACACAAACAACCATCTGAGGTCAGACATCCACTGAGCAAGCTATCTCCACTATGCAAACCTATCAAGGACTAACTCTCATATGCCAATCTATCTCGAACCATCCGGTGGTTGAACATACACCATGTACCCCAAATCTCATGGAGCACACCATGCATGGTGTAAACACTTTTGAAGTAACCACGAAAGCTAACAAAAGAGAGAAATGGGAGTGCATTGCCCTAATAAAAGGCACAAATCAGCAAAAAAAAACCTTTGATCTGCTGAAAAGACCAAAAAACTACCCAAGAAGGTGTTGAATTTTAATGATGAGCTCATGCACATGTAGTTTATTTCATTTAGCATGTACTTGAACCATAAACAATGCAGCAAATACCATACACAAGTGTTGCAATAATCAAGATCACAAGAAGAATAACCATGCACAAGAACACAAGATTTTATCCTGGGAAAACCCTTCTCAATCAAGGGAAAAACCCAGCAATCCTTTGCCATATTCTCAAGAGTGTTCGACAACACAGGTATTCCAACAGAGGACGAACACCTTCAGTAACCACTCACATAACCAGATCAAATATCAACACACCGATGTTTTCACGTGGTAAAACCCCTACGGGGAAACATCCAC
>ML803597.1:83654-94115 GCA_009831015.1 Picea engelmannii | reverse complement strand
GGGCACACAGTTGATCTCACTCATGCACCATGGATATAATTACTTTTTTCCCTGAGAGTGGACAGATTGCTGATTTGTTTTTTGATAGACGTAATTTTGTATAGTTTTGTCTTGTTAAGTCATGGAACAACTATATTTTTTTGTTGAGGATACAGCTCAAAACTATGATAGTGGACAGTTTTGGGATCTTGATATTGAAAAATGTAATTTATGTCCTCTTAAGTGAAGGAATAGCTATCTATTTTAATATAGCTCACTGACATATAAGGAATATATGTATATTTCTTGCTCCATCTGGCTACAAAGCCTTTAGTTTTGAATGCCTTAAGGAATATGACAATGTAATTTTGTTTTATATAAATAAAATTATGGATTTTTTTCCTTGGAAAAATAAATGAACTAATTACCACATCAAAGAAGAGGAAAGAAGAGAGAGTGCAAGAGAACAACTAGGACTCTGTAAGACATGATAAAGAGGAAAAAGATGAGGAGGAAGTATCTGTATTGAAGAATAGAGAATAATCCAATGCGTTGTTTAATGATGTTGTTTGGGGAGTACCTAGGGCTGAGAGGACCTATTTGGATGATCCTGAGAGGCATCCAAGAAACATGAGTAGACCTTCTCCTAGAATTCGAGGATGAGGAAAAGAATCTCGTGATGTGACTCTAACTGAAGTTGGGTTGTCGATCCGATCTCTATAGAGAACGAGTATGCCTAGCTCCTTTGTGAAAGACTTGATCAACAATGGGGTGACACATTGTGCATGGTCTCAGAAACCTAGTGTCTGTTGTGCTACCCATCGAAAGATCAACTTGTCCCTTAGCACCAACAAGTGTTGAAATCAGCTAAAAAAAGGAGATAATCAATCTAACAGGGAAAGATCCAAAAGCAACCTACAAGGTCTACGGCTTGGAATCATGGCCACACACATGAAAACAATGATCAAGGTATCGGATGAAGGTGGATATGGATCTCCCCCAATGATGGAAAAGGAAATGGTATCTCCCCAAATCTCATTGAAGATGAAGAATCAAAAAATAATATGTTCCTCACACTCCACCTCCTACAAATGGCATCGCTTACAAATCCTCTCGTTTTGCGATATATAGTGCTAAGACATGATCTAAAGCTAATGAGAGCCTATCTTGAACTGTTGAAAGAGGGAACTTGAGGCTGTAAAACCAATGATGTCATACTTAGGGCATATGAGAAAATCCTCCCTCAACTGTAAAAAATGCTACAAGTAGAAGGCCATCATTAGACCCAAGGTCTACGAAGGGTGATCCAAGGAGCATGTATATACTTTTGTTAAATGTCATCCCCAATCACCCTATGGATCTCCTAATGAAGAGTGAGAGGATAACAAGGAGCATCCATGTAATAGTTGAAGGGGGGGAGACACCCAACGGATATGCCAATATAATCAAGTAGCAAAGAGACTTCAGAGAACCAAACTCTTTGTCAACCTAAGTGGGTGAAGGCAATATCCATCAAAGAGCAAAGGCCCAGGTAATGTGGAAAATGGTGTAAGCTTCACTCTTTCACTCGCAGTTGACCTTATATTGTAATCGTTATTGTATTTCTAGGTTTGGCTAAGGTCGACCTTGTACATGTAGGCTCATAAACCCTCTTGAGAAATCATGCTACTCTTAAGTTGTGTATAAAATTTAAATACACAACTCTCATTTCTAATTGATCATCATGTGACTCTTTTTCATTTTTATGAAAGCAATTTATCTAAGGGCACATATGAAATGTTGCGCTCTCTTGTGCTTGGGTTTATTCTCTCTAGAACACTAGTTTTTGGGTACACTCTCTCTCTTTCTAGGGTTGAACTCATCTTGGTTGATTTCTCTTCATGTGTTGCACTTCCCTAGCACTAGTTTGTTCTTCTCTTTATTGCAAAATTTGGATTTGTTTTGGTTTTGTTTATTTCTCTCACTATTTCTTGTGAATATCACCATGGTATTAAAGAAGGTGTGAACCTTACTTACGTAATTCAATAGCTGCTACAAAATTTTTGGCTAATGGCATCGCCTAAGGGCTACGAAACTGGGGTTTTTTATTACCTTTTTTAAGGATTTCCTAGGGTTTAAACCCTCCTTCAAGGGCTCATTCAACTATTGACACGAAGATTTTTGGCTAGTGGCATCACCTAAGGGCTATAGAACTATGGTTTTTAAATCATCTCTTGTCAAGGTTTCCCAGGGCTTAAACCTTCCTTCAAAATCTCACTTCAATAGTTGATATGAATATTTTTGGCTAGAGGCATCAACTAAGGGTTGCAGAAATAGGATTTTTGGATCATCCCTTTTAGGGTTCCCAAGGATTTTTCCTAGGGCTTAAACCCTCTTTCAAAGGATCACTTCCACGACTAATCCAAAGATCTTCAACTAATAGCAATGCTTAAAGATTATTCGCCGCTATGGAACTAGAGTTTTGGGATATTCTTTTTTTGGGTTTCATAGGATTTAAACCCTCCTTCAAAACTAGCACAATTTTTCCTTCCTTTGTTCTGCAACAAGAGGAAACAAATTACAGATTTTTTTTCCAAAAGAAGCTAATACCTCTTTTTTGTTGGGTCTATCAAGGCGAACTTTTGAAGACTTTACAAGGTCATCTTTTTCACATTGTTGTGGACCCTATCGCCGCCTAATCCGCACCTCAAGTCATGTGGAAGAAATCTTCAATCTACTGGGTGCAGCCTTGGTGGCAAGTCTCGAGTCGAGGTGTTGTCACCTAATTCTCTACTCCTTCGTCTAGGCTAACTCCCAGTGAAGCCAAGGGGTGTAGTCCCTAATAAAATAATATAAGGCTAATTAAAGCTAAGTACAAGAAATTCTAAGAGTTAAATGAAACAAAAGCAAATACAACTAATCTAGCAACATATAATGACACAATAAAAGATTGCTTATGCGAATGGTATCAAGCAAATGAAATACTTCAAGGGAAAAGATAGTAAGTAAATGAGAGCCACTGATAATAAGTAAATGGAAATATTGTAGAACAATGCCAATAATGTAAAGTGTGTTGTGCAATGCCCTTGGTAAGTTTTATTAGTTAAGGGGTTTCACTTGGATTTAGATTAATTGAGCGAAGTGGATCAATAGTGCAAATCCACTCGTGATTGCTGGAGATTGTAAGTGTGAAAATGAAAGATCTAAATTGTTATGTGTTTCCTCTTAACTATTATCCCTTAAATGGATACAAGCGAGACTGCAAGGATTTCCAATGAGGAGAGAACAAATCTCAAAGTATCCCCCTAAATTCACAAGCAACTTGCTAGTATGGATCTCATATCGAACAATAAAGGAAAAAGGTTTTCCCTAGTTAGAATACTCCACACAAATTAAGTCCCTCTCTGAATCATACCAAGATCAAGCAAGCTTGCGAGGCTGAGAGCATAACAGAGGCTTGGCGGGGAAGGTTTGTTACTTTGCAAAAATTGAAAATACTTAAAATAACTGAAAATGAAAGCTAAGCTAACTAATCTAAAACGTAAAGTAAATGTTTTGTTGTGTGTGGGTTCGTTTTAGATTTGTTTTATCTTTTTAAGTTAGCAAGAATAGACACATGCAAAAAAAAGAGATAATCCCCTCGAGGGTAGGGGGATGAGGGTGCTAGTGGGTTATACCACTGTTGCCTTCAAGTTACAATCTTTATTAGAAGCATTTGTGGTCCTTTTATAGCTCAAGGACCAACAAACTTACAAAAATTGATAGAAGAATGAGATTAGAAGGAAGATTGGGTACCTTGGGTGGACCCAAATGGTCTGGATCCACAAAATTCCGGCATCCTCCTATCTGTTCGTAAAACCTGCAAAAACAGCAAGCTATTTTGATAGAAAGATGCCCAAAATGACTTTGGGACAGCTTGCAAAAGGTGTTAGACTTTGCACAAATTTTATCAAGTGAAAGTTAGGAAGCAAGTTAGCAAAATGAACAAGAAAGCAAGCAAGAAAGCTAACTCTTTTAGTGGCTTTTGCTTGTTGTTTGGACAGCAATCAAATGGGCACTAAGATTGCCAAATAAAGAATTTAAAGCTCTAAAATTGATCTACCTTTTAGCTTTGAGAATTAGTTAGAAAAAGCTTGCTAAAAGATGAAGTTTTATGATAGATCTAACTTAAATGATAGCAAATTTAAACATGTAATCTAGATCTATGCATGCATGCATGCATAAGTAAAAATCTATGTAAGCTTTTTACTTTAGAAGCTAGATCTACTTGCATGCAAAAGGAAAGTAACCAAGAAAATTTGATTTTTATAAAAGAGAAAGAGAGAAGCTTGAAGTTTCGGAGTCCTTGGGCTATGGAGTCTCCCAGTGGAATGTTGAGGGACTATGTTCTCAAGAGGCTTGGAACATGTAGAAGGTACAATCTAGTCCAGCCACTTCTCCAAGCATGAGGACTTGTAAAGCTTAGAAAACTTGCAGAAAACTTGTTAAATATGGTGCTTCTTACAAAAGAGACTTGGATAGCATGTTAATTAACCAAAATACACATGCAAATCAAATATCTCTATTATAGAAAGACAATAAGATCCTAAAAAGTTGATTAACTTAATGAGATCTTATCCTACTGGGTGACAACACCCCTTCAAAGGCCAAATTAACTAATAAAATGCAAGAAACTAAACTAAACTAATATTACCTCATATATATAGCACAAGACATCAATCATCCACGCAAGTAATGCAAGCCACCTTCTTGACCTCCAAAGCCTTTCTTTTATTCTAATAAAGTATAACAATACAAGTACAATAGCACCAAGCTTGGCCAAACTCTCATTAGCCAAAGAGAGGAGAGGAAGCTTGAATAAATAGGAAGAGGGGCACACTTCCCAAGGAGGGAGGGTGCACTTCCCAAGGTGGATGTAGCCACATGTGAGGTAGAAAAGACGCCACCACGCAACAAACTAGAGATATGCTGCCACAACTGCAAGAGAGGAAGAGTGAGAGGGCGCCACCTCTCAAGAGGTAGACGCATCTCTCCTTGGGATTGGCACCCTCAAGGAGATTGTGCCACCTCTTGTGAGGGAGGGCACACCTCCCATTGGGATCTCCACCAACAAGAGATAACTCATTACTAAACACATCTTCAACTCCCACTAACTCTCTCTCAACTCACCTCAAGTGTCACTAACCACTAGTGAACTAAAGACAAGCCAAAAACATGTTTCCTGCATGTTTCTTTAATAATAGGGAGTTGATTTGTTCACCTTTTTGAGGAAATAATTGATTTTTGTGAAGAAAAATCAATCATTTTGCTCAAAAAAGGGTAGACCAAGGTAAGGGGCTACTATGGATTAGAAAACGATACCCCCCAAGGCATATAACACCTCCTAGTATCACTTTTTTTAATATTTACATCAATTTACAAGGTAAAATCCCGTTTTACGTGAATTTTACATTTTATTAAAACAATTAAAAAAAATCCTAGAGGAACCTAATGCATGTCCATAAGAATCTGGGTAAATGTTTAGCATGGCAATATACAATTGACACTGGACTTAGACAGGACACACCAAGGCCTAGCCATTAGGACATACTTCGGCTTTGGAGGAATGAGTGAAAAAACTTAGAAAATTATAAATCACCGAAAAGCGAGGAATAATTAACCAAGTGAAAAAAAACACTTTAGAGTAATGCACTAATGACCAAGTCTTGAGGAGCTGAGTCTTTTACATATAAAAGACCTCATGCTAGCTCATGTTATTACAATTCTCCCATGGGGGTATGGATCATGCATAAAGAAAAAGAGAAGAAGAATGAAGGGGAAATAATGTCGTGCAGGGCTTCTGAACTTTGAATTTTGAACAAGATCCTTGTTCAATCTTTATGGTTCATCCATTAGTCCTTCCTGGTGCAACTAGGGAGGCAACAAACCCTAATGGACTCATCTTACAATGCACATCTGGTTGTGTCCTCCGCATATTGGGCCTTACAAGTTTTGAAATGTGACAATGTCATCATCGACACTACCAAGTTTGGAAATGGTCTTCATGTTCTGGGAGTTGGAAAAAATCTTCCTTTCATTTACCGTATTGCTCACACTAATTAAAAAAAGTGGATTTTTGGCCAAAATTGTGGGTTAGAAGGGACATACATGATGTTTTGAACATGGTTGTCTCAAGTTCGCCACGATCTCTTCCACTACTTCTTACAAATAATTCACCTACAGATGATTCTCTACATGTTTTAGTGGATCTTTGTTCTTCACATTATGATAATTGTCCTCCTCTTAATCCTAAACACTCTTTCTACAATGACTCGGCAGACAGATGTTGGTGACAAGGACCTTATTGATGACTCATCCAGATTCGATCCTGTAAATGTCTCTTCTTCTATACCTCTAATAACGGCCATCTTAACCAACTTATGGAATCGTATTGGTGTGGGAGTTATGGTGTTCATGGGGGATAATATGTAATGTCTTCTCTATGTGGCCCCTATTCATCACTAAGGGAGGATGTGAATCTTGTGATGCAATGCCTTTTCTCCAAGGCCCTTTGTTCATATTAAGGGGGGATGTTGAAAATAGGGGTGTAATCTTCATTTTCAACCATGGCCACACCCACTGTAATTTGTAGTTTGTCCATGGTCAACTTTATATTGAGTTAGTTTTTTATCCACCCACTCTCATTCATATTTCTGCCATAGTGGACCTTGTATTGAGTTGGGTATCTATCAACCCACTCTCATTTGTATTTTAGCCGCAACCGACCTTATATTGAGTTGGGTATCTATACACCCACTCTCAATTATATTCATCATTTTTCTCTGTGGCCCCCTATTCAATGAAAGGGGGGATGTTGAAAATGGTGTGTAAGCTTCACTTTTGACCACAACCAATTATATTGTAATTGTTATCACACAAACCCTGACTTCTTGAGATAAAGTCCTATAGCTCAAGCAAGGCTTTGGTGTAACTAAGAGGGAGGCCACTGTCACCTCACCAACCCTCTTCTACACTTTAGGTCGACTCTCCTCTAGCTCAAGAGGGGCTTCCCTAGGATAGGATTACTAGAACTTATGCAACAAAGTTCAAAGTGAAGTGAAGAGAAAGTTCTAGCAAAACTGTTTTTATGGGTTGAATAAAATAAGTGGATGGAAAGGCTGAAGACTAATGTCTTTCCATTGGGTAATGGGGTCAAATCAAGGCTCAAATGGAAGGTTATCGAAATGATGGAAAGATGGCAATGGGGGCTATAATAGAAAATCCTTTTTCCTTGTTGTCCCAAATTGCAGAAATATAGCCAAGGACATTAGTAGAACAGACAACATCCAACACTTATGACGATTATGATCATCAGGAATAATATGTATGTGCATTCATTTCAAAGTAGAGAGACATACAATCATAAATAATACTCCATTGATAACAAAAAGGAATATAGCTATCAAATTCACCACTCCATAAACATTTGTCGAGATAACACCAACAATATGAGAGAGCACGAAGATCTACAAGACGTCCTCATCCACAAAATCATTTCATTGATCCTCAAAAAGCATCCAAAAGATATTCAACTAAGCTCTGAGGGATTTCTCCCTAAATCCAATCATACAAAAATGAGAGAAAACCCTTATATAGATTTCAACTCAACTCTTCTTCAATAATAAAATAATAGTATCCACTAATGTCTCCAAGGAATACAATAAATAACCTCTTCGACAACTTCATTACTAAAAGTAGCAACGATTTGTTGAGATTCACTTTCTTCTCCAAGAAGAATCAATAAAATGTGTTAGGAAAACAATACAATAATGCTCTCATGTAACCAACTCCATAGGACAAGTCAACAATAATAAAATAAGGAGTTGGTTATGCAAAACCCTCCAGAAAGTCCTATCAATAGTGCATAAAAATGTGTGTCATGTGGCCTCAAGAGCTAGTGCACTCCCCACCATGGGCATACATCCATAATGATCTCCCAAAATAACCAAAGCACTCAAGCAATAAAGGTGAGGCACTCCTCAAATGCGTGATCAAAATGTGGCAAGAATTTTCTAATGACAGATTTCGAGAACACCAAAACTACGTCAATTTTTATCAAAATTTATGTTATGACCACATTTTGGAAATCCCACAAACACTCTACATCTGATGGCACTGATCTGGTAGAAATATGGGCACTCTATCAAAAGATAATTGTTCCTAAAGCTAGGGAGCCCTCAAAATATACAATGAGACCCAAGATAGCACGTATGGGGGAAACAATAGAGTGTAATAGTCACCCCTCAATTTCCTCCAACACAAGTCGCTCCATTATCAAATATTTGCAAGATCCAACTCAACATGGCATGTGTGGACCAAGTAGGCGGCACGTCCCTCAAAAAATAGCATGCAATAGTTACAAGTGTGGTCTCCAAAGTGTAATAACCATCAAATCATGTTCAAATAGTTAGATCCCCTAATGTGAGGGGTCAAACCACCAACTGACTCCTCAATCCATGTGTAAGACGCTGACAAACACCTTGGAAAAAGGGGACGGCCCCCCTCTAGCAATAAACAATGATATAAATAATGAGATGTCATACATGTGTGCCGAGGTAAGGATAATTGGAGCGCTCCTCAAAGGTGGACATCCACATGATGGCAACCTGCTCCAACTCCCAATACAATGTCACAACTCTCGAGGCATGCTACAATGCCTAATGCAATGCTACAACACCCAAGGCAATGACACAATTCCCAATGCAATGTCAAAATGCCCAAAGCAATGTCACAACTACCAATGCAATGCCACAACGCACAATACAATGTCACAACTCCCAATGCAATGTCACAATGCCCAAGGCTCCTCAAAAGCTGCAATGTGTATGGGTCAATCTCCAAATGTTGATGTTGCAGCATCAGTCAGACATTCTCCCAGATTGGTCATGTTGATTTGACCAAGGGAGGATGATACATTCATTCAAGGGGCCATGCTGATTTGGCTAGTGGTGAATGGCCTAGGATGTTGATGTTTCTCCAGTTAGAAACATCAGGCAGACATTCTTCCAGATTGGTCATGTTGATTTGACCAAGAGAGAATGATACATTCATTACGGGGCCATGCTGATTTGGCTAGTGGTGAATGGCCCAAGTGTATTCTTTCTCCTAGTAATCATGTTGATTTGACGAGGGGTGATAAAGACTCGAGATGCTCTCACATTGCCTGCTCCGGGATTGAGTGATCTATATTAATTAGACGTGCATGTGAGGAAATAATCATTAACATAAATATAATATATAAATAATATATTTATATATAATGTATAAATATCTAAATAATCAATAATTAATAATTAATAATAAATTAATCAATGAAAAGACAATAATGGAAAGACATGTCCATTAATGAAAGGGCAATCCTCCCAAGTATATATATCGGGGCCCTCAATTGTAATATATCATCTCATATAATATTTACTTACAATAACCTCTCATCAAGTTCGCTAAGTCTTGTTGAGATTTTCAGTGTGTAATTATTCTATGATACCAATAGCATTTAAATCATAAGGCAATAATTATCAGATCTGAAAAATTAGAAAAATTCAACATGGTATCAAAGCTAGTTAAAAGCTTTCAATGCCAGAGCTAGTATAAGTCTTTTCCGAAGTTACTTAAAAGCTTTCAGTGCCAAATCTGATAGATCTGCTTCAGATCTTTTATTTTTTGCACTTGTACGGTCGTGGTCGTGAGTGGCATGTGCACACAGCGCGACCACATTCCCTTTGGTCGCGATCTTCCTAATTACAAGGCGYGAYCGCCTTAAGGATTGCACTATAGAGTGCGACCAGCTCTTTTGGTCACTCTTTGTTTCTCTGCAAGCTATGACCGGTCGCACTGTGATAACTAACAGACCTACTATAGACTCTGCAGCAGTGACTAGTGTTCGAGAGGGAGGTCTATACAGATTGTTGGGATGACCAGCCCAAGCATTGGTACATGACAACATCAGTTTGTGTGAGCTATGGCATCGGAGATTTGCACACTTACATTATAGGGCTTTACCAGCATTGAAGAGGATGGTCACAGGACTTCCAGAGCTTTAGGTAGAGCATGATGGCATTTGCAGAGGATGTGCACTTAGCAAGAATGCCAAGGGATCTTTTCTGAGCAATGACAATAGGTCTAACGGGATCTTGGATCTAGTACATTCAGATGTATGTGGACCTATGACAGTTGCATCTTTGGGTGGATTCCTTTGGTATATTAGCATATACCAAAACCTTGAAGAGAGCGATATTACATTCATTGCTCATTGCAATGTATTAGTGTTACGTGTATTTAGATACCAACTTTGTATCAAATGCCATAACATTGAAAATGGGAGTATTACATATGTGCTCATTGCTGTTGAAATAATGTAACTGCAAAGTGTATTCTAATTATTATTATTGTATTATTCATTAGATCAATCCCCTATTGCGGATTGATCATGTCGGCTATTGTAAAAGACCAAATCCCCTTTTG
>ML803597.1:42928-66504 GCA_009831015.1 Picea engelmannii | reverse complement strand
TGCTTCTCCATGACAAGAAGGCTCAGTATCAATGATGTGGCTCATGGCTGAAACATAGCTTGAAAATCTTTGTGGTCTCTTGCTCTCTCAGAATGTGCCTCAAGGAGTTGCATGTCCCTCTGCCTCCTGCAGAGTTTGACGAGCCCAGGCAGGCCTTTTATGGCCTACTGCAATGTCTCTGGGAACATCAACTGGAGCTATTGGATCAATTGGATCAATGACTGTCTCCCTCTGAACTGCTGAAGGGGAAGAAGGTATTGTCTCGCTGTCAATCTCCATCTGAGATTCTCTGGATCTTCGAAAGGTTATCTCTTCCTCAAAGATGACATCTCTGCTCACCTCAATCTGTCTCTGACCAGGGATGTAGATCTGGTATGCCTTCGAAGATTCACTGTACCCCACAAATGTACCTTTTCTGCCTGAAGGGTCTAGCTTGGACCTCTTCTCCTTGGGTACATGAAAGTATACTGGACACCCAAATATCCTGAAGTATACAACCTCGGGCTTCACTCCAGTGAAAGTTTCTTCGGGAGTCATGTTCTTCAAAATCTGGTGAGGACTCCTGTTCTGAACATACACCGTTGTCATGGATGCTTCTGCCCACAAAATCATAGGTAGATTTTGATCATGTATCATCGCTTTGGTTGCCTCAATGATGGTTCTATTCTTCCTCTCTGCAACCCCATTTTGTTGAGGGTTATAAGGAACGGTGTACTCCCTCTTGATCCCTGCTTCACTACAGAAATCACTAAAATCCCTAGAGGTGTACTCTCCTCCATTATCTGATCTCAGCACCTTGATCCTCCTCCTGGTCAGGTTCTCAACCTAATCTTTAAATTCTTGAAATCTCGCAAGGACTCCATCCTTGGTCTTCAAGAAATAAATCCACGTCTTCCGAGAGTGATCATCAATGAAGAGCACATAGTACAAATATCCATTCAAGGAAGCAACAGTCATGGGTCCACACACATCTGAATATATCAAGTCCAAGATCCCCTTGGTTCTGTTGTCACTGCTCAAGAAGGACCCCTTGACATTCTTGCCAAGATCACAACCTCTGCAAACACCATCATGCTAAACCTGTATCTCTGGAAGGCATGTTACCATCTTCCCTAGAGTGGGAAGGGCTCTATAATGGATATGAGCAAGTCTCCTATGCCATAGCTCGCTCAAACTGATAGTATCATGTAACAAGGCCTAAACTGGTCAGACAGTCAACCTGTATAAGTTGTTTTCTCGAACACCAATCACTCGGGCAGAATTTATATGTGAGTTCTTGTGCCATGCAAGAACTTTTCCTTCAGAGAAGGTAACCTTGTAGCCTTTATCCTCTAAGGCAGAAACAAAGACAAGGTTTCTTTTCATCCCAGGTACATATAGTACCTCACTTAACTGAGGGGTATGTCAGAATCTAGTTGGAATTTAGAAGTTCCAACCCCTTTCACATTATATCTGGCATTGTCTCCAAGTACAACATGTAGACTGGACTCTTTCTCAACAAGGTCTGTCAAATGATCTCTATATCCGGTCATGTGCCTGGAAGCACCACTGTCAATCAACCAAATATCGTTATCTGTAGGAACCGTACCTAAGAGTGTTGATATGAAGAAGAATGTTTCATCTTTGATGTCTTCATCTCTCTGATGTGGATCTGGATCAACATTAGTAGTGGAGGCAAGTTGTCTTCCTTTCATCCTGGTAGGATAATCTCTCGCAATATGTCCATACTTGTCACATCTGAAACACTAAATCTTTGATTTGTCTTTCCTATGATCATGACCTGAAGTTGATGAAGTCTTCTTACCTTTGAATGCTTGACTGAAGCTTCTTCTATTTCTTCCTCATTTCTTTGTATGAAAGGCAAGAGCATGATTGTCATCCTGAGGGGAGTCTTGCACTCCTCTAGCTATAAGTCTGATTTCCTCTTGGGTACAATCTGTCCATAGACGATCAAAAGTAGGTAGTTCTGCTCTACCACTGATACTTTGAAGAAAAGGTTCCAAATGTTTTGGAAGAGCATTGAGAGTGGTCAAGACAAGTTCTCTGTCTGATATAGTTTCTCCAATGGCACCTAGCTGATCTCTGATCTCTGAAATCTTCATGAAGAAGGTAGCAACGATGTCAGCTTTTGTCATCTTGATATTTTGAAGTTGGCTCTTCAATGTAAGAGCTCTGAGGGTGTTGTTACTCTCAAACATATTCTTCAATGCTTCATACATCTCATAAGTTGTCTTTAGGTTGGCAATACGAGGTAGGAGATGATCTCTTACTGAGTAGATGATTATCTTCCTTGCCTTGACGTCATCTTCCTTCCATTCTTCTTTCTCTTCTTCGGTAGTTGATTCTGGTAGAGCCTTTTGTATCACACTCAATAGGTCATCCTCTTCCAGGGTGATTTGTAGTCTTGACTTCCAAGAACTGAAGTTGCTTGATCCATCAAGCCTATCTTCCACCAAGGTTTTGTTCCTCATGGTTTGCAGATTCTTCCACAAACCCTTAGCAACTAGGCTAGGAAACCTAATGGCTAGGCTAGGCTAGCAACCTTAGGTTTTGTTGGACTTATGACTGCCAACAATAAGCCTTTAGAAGGTCACAAGAACACTGGTGAGCTGTAGAAACCCTAGAACCGAAATTTCTGCAGAAAATTGCGGAACCCTAGAACCGAAATTTCTGCAGAAAATTGCGGAACCCTCAAAACCCTAGGGCCAAAAATCCAAAATTTCCAGAAATGCAATCTGAGAGTCTATTGGAGATGTGCTGAAGGAGGCTATACACTCCTATGCCAAAATTAGCCCCAACGTTTCAGTGTAGGGTGTTGAAACAAGCAAAAAAGAGAGGGTCGTACCTTTTTCTGGAAACCCTAGAGGGTCGTACTTTTCTGCAACTGGGAGGTGACGGCTTGCTTGAAATTTGTGCAATGGTTCTTCAAAAACTTTACTCTGATACCATGTTGAATTTTCACTATGCTAGGCTCGAGCATGAGGTTTATTTCATTTAGAATGTACTTGAACCATAAACAAATGCAGCAACACCATACACAAGTATTGCAATAACCAAGATCACAAGAAGAATTACCATGCACAAGAAATATCCTGGGAAAACCCTTCTCAAACAAGGGAGAAAAACCCAGCAATCCTTTGCTATATTCTCAAGAGAAAATCCCCCAACCATAAACCCTAGATGCACACAAGAGAGTGCTCTACAACCTTGAAACTAGCGCCCAAGAGAGGTGTGCACTTCAAACTTACAAGTAGGTCTGAAATTTCCAAATGACAAGTGACAAGTGTGTGATTCCTCAATGGGGAATCACCTCTATTTATACAAGACTAGACACAACAATAAGTGTGTCTCTTGGCACAATAGGGCCGACCTCAATAACTCAGTAATATAATTAATCATTAACCAATTATTAATTATCTTTCACATATGGTGGGGCCGACTTGTACCCATTACATCACAATTAGGGTTACAGGTAAATCTTACACTCAGACAATATAGCAAGGGATCCACACGTCCACTAGTGCTCAGCCACTAGGGACACGTCCACCTGTGCTCAGCCACAAGGACGTCATACTCAACAGATCTCTATCTCAACAGAGTCCACAGGAGAATCATCTCGAGTACCATCTCAAGACTGACTCAACTGAGTCCACAGGAGTACAAGGCAGGAGACCACACATAGACTCAACTCAATCCAGAGGAGAACGATACACCCATCACATGGGCACACCCAACACATGGGCTCTCTCACAGGTCGACTCAACTCAGTCTAGAGGAGAACGTATCATGGAGAATGTCACACGATGTTGCAATCATCAACAATGCACTTGTTTATGGTTACTTATTGGTGAATGGTTGATGGAAGTCCAGCGCCAGCTTTGGATTGATGCTTTCTAGCTCTTGTGGTGGATTGTCTTAGCATTTCTCTTGATCTTGGTATGGTTTTTACTCTCTTGCTATCATTTTATTSAAGTCAAGTATTGTTATGCTAGGAGCTAGGTGGGAAGTATAAGGGCATAYACCCCCACCAAAGTCTTCACCATTTCATTGCTTCATCTCATTAATTACAAGGGTTTGCTAAGAGAAGTACAAGGGCATACACCCTCTTAGCTTAAACCCTAGCCTAGAGAAACTTGCCTTGGGAAATAAAAGGGATTACACCCCCAAGGAGGTAGCTTCTCTAAGCTCTTTGTTTATTTGTCTCCATTAACCCAATAGTAAAGGCACTAGTCCAACTTTTTTGCATTGGAGATATAAAATTACTGCCTTGGGAAACACAATTTTCAATCTTTTCAAAAGTTTGTTGCTTGAAGTTTGTTGGCCTAATTGAGAGGATTCTTCCCCTACTAGGGCATCCCCTCTCTCCCACTACTTCTTGTTGCTGTTATAGAATTACATCTTCAGCCATTATGGCTGCAGAAACCCTAATTTACTTGCTTTAATAACTCTCTTATCAACCATGGGATTTTGGTCAAAGTTTGCACACTTACTCTCCTTGGCCTAGCACAATTTTTGGCAAAGTTTGAGGGGATTTCAGTGGCTGATTTTCTTGCTGTAATACATTGAATGTTACAGCCATAAGGCTGATATAATTTACTGCAGACAAATTTTTACAACAGCCTTATCTTTTATTGCTAGAACATTGGTTTCTCATCTTGAGTTTAGCTAGTCATTTACTAGTCTTTTCTCTTGTACTTTCTACTTGATCTCTAGCATTTATTGAGCAGCTTATAATATCTTTTACTTGTTGATATATATTGTTATCTACTGCTCCAAATTAGGGACAGCAAGCTTAACTTGCCGATCCAACTAACATCTATCATTGCAAGGTGTGTTTTCTTGTGTCTCGGGCAGGTACAATCATCCGGAGAAGTACTATACCTGTGGGGCAGCCCGTACTTGACTTGCAAGGCATCTCTCCCTACCTTTCATTCCATTTAGACTTGACCTCTATGGGCTTCATTTCCACTTCCCTCCATCTCCATCTCAATCCCCCAGGGTCACCGGGATCGCCTCCCTAGAGTGACCTAGTCACCCTTGAAGTGCAGGACCTACATCGAGGTGACATTGGGTGTAGGATTCCCAAGTTGTAGCACTTGTTTCGTGGTTGGGTCGGGTTTTTCCCAACCTACAACTTGCGCTATAACAGGCTACATGTCCAACACATCCCAAATCCTGAAAATGCCTGACAATCCTGAATGCGCCAAGCACAAATGCAAAAGAAACAGCTAACCTTTGCTAGATCCGAAGATCGTCCCTATAAAGTCCGAAGACTATAAAGTGAACAAATAAGTTCACAAATTGCTTTCAGAAATCGACACAACAAAAAAACGGTCAAGAATCCAGCTAACAAAAAATGTGTCGAAAGGCATTTGAACCCTGTATTCATAAAATCTTGTGTCCATAAAAAATCATGTGGGTAGTAAACCAGGTGAATCGCTAGTACTATCACAATTCCAAACTGTCAATCAAAATGTCAAACTATCATCAAGGTGTTGAACTATCATCAAGGTGTTGAACTGTCGAACCACCATCAAAATCACAAGGCGACTGAAATCCATCAAATGCTAAAATGTGGCAATTCATCCATCCATCCAATATCATTCAAAAATCTCGAATCCATCATAAATGCCAAGTGCTGAAATGTCTCGACGAAAGTCCTCTGAAGGTCAAACTGACCAATCCAAATCCATCATCAAGTATAGAATATAGGTATCCTGAATAAATGCATCCACAATCTTGAATCCATCATCCATTTGCAAAATCAATCCCAGAAATGATTGATGTCAAAACCATCGATTTTGTATCATGTATCCTAAATCAACCATCATCATCCTCAAAAACATCGTCCTAAATGAACTACAAACCATCAAGGTAAACTTCGAAACTTGAAGTCTGACATATCATCACTAAGTTCCCCCTTGTCAACTAAAAGGTGAGAAGTCTATATCATCAGATATACCCCCCTAAAAGTGAAAAGGGGTAATCAAAATGTCTTTGAGCGGAGTCGAAAGACTCGATCTTCAACTTAAAAGACAAAACTCAAGTGGGCCCCAATCTTTCCCTCAAATCATCAAATCAAAACATTCATAACCATCCACAGTAGAAATTGTTCCTCGTAAACATGGTTGAAACTGTGTATGAACCCGTTGATAAGACTGCTCCAATAGCTTGGCTTCTAAACTCCAACGCCAATTCCCTAACCATTCAAAATGTATATGTTTTCACTGAATTTTCTTGCTCTTCTAACACCTTTTTGAGAGGTGATTGTTCTTCCCACAAAAACTACATGGGTGAAGATCAAAACACTTTGACTCACCATGGTGAAACCGATGACAGTGTTGGCACTGTGTGGGTTCTTCATCCAACTAATCATTATGATCATACAAATCCACAATACCTGTAGAAACATTTGCATCCTGATCATCCTTAACTGCATCAACATCCTGTACATGTTCAATATCCTGCACCTGTTCCCAAAAACCCACTACTCACAAATGTAATTGGTGTGCAATAATTAGGAATATGAAAAAGGTTGTCATCGGCCTTTTCATATCCTAAGAAATATCGATTCCTTTTTAGCTGCAACTCTTCCCAAGGTCTAAAAAATTTAGTTGCACCCTCAATTTTATCCACATCTTTATCTATCATGATGTCGGTGTCTGTCTTTTTCAGTGACTTTATCCAACTCATCTTCATGTTGCTTAAGTTCATTATTCACCTTAGTGTGTTCATATATTATTTGAACGTCGCCATGTAATTCATCTTCAACATTTACATCAAATTCCTTGATTTTACTCATAACCGGAACATATTCAATGCTCTCTTGATCACTGTCAATAGGTAATCCAAACAATGGATTATGTTGAAGAAGTATGAAATCAGAATGTTGATGCCGGAGGAGACTCAATTCATTAGATAACAATTTGTTGTGAATTTTAAACATATCAACCTTTTTGTGCATGACTTGTAAGCAAGTAAGCACTGTAGTGAGAGTGCATTTATTTATTGAAACTATAGATGCAGAAGTGGAGTTGATCAATGTGTGCAAACATTTCTTCAATCCTAACCATTATGATGCAAAAAAACTTTTGCAAACTGGTATGATCTCTTTTGAACCCCTTTATTCAATTTCAGGCAGGTACCCACTGTAGAAGATGTTGATGTAGTTTGTTTGCCTTCTTGAGATGAGATTGTTTGTGCACTTTTATATTTTTGTTTGACCTTGTTTGCCTTTAATTGATTTCCTTTCTTGCAAACGAATGCTTTTTATGTTGTTGTATGTGTATGTGATGTGTGCGAACAAGAGAAAACAAAACTCACCAAATGCCAATATGACACACATATAAATCTCCTAAAACCCCCTTACTCAATTTCGGGTGGGTCTAGGACTTGAGACAAAAAATCAATTTATTAAATATGTTGGATCCCTTATAACTTCCATAAACTCCTTATAACACCAAGTACAATTTTGCAAAAAATGCCTTATAACTCCAAAAAACAATTTGTGCAAGAACACTTAAGACGCCTTTATAGAAAAGCACAAAAGGACACCTTATAACTCCTAATACAGTCAATTAGAATGGAGAAAATTCCCTTCTAACTCCATACAAATTTTTCAACCTTACAACTTCGAAATTCCAAGAAACAATACAAGTGTTACCCTTATAACTCCCTTACAAATTTGCAAAAGGATATGAGCACCATATCATAAACATATTATATAAGCCTTCTCTAATTCTTTGACAACACATAAACAAAAATGTTGTGCATCTTATCAATAGGTTTTGAACCCATGACCATTTACTTTAGAAAGATTTCAATTGAGCCATTTGAAAAACTGCATATAACGCTCGGTTTGTGCCATTGTTGAATAAAAGAACACAATGTTGTGAGCACTTCGCTCTTGGCCGACCTCCTTGCCCAAAACAACACGTCCAATGCATGTGATCATTCACTAAATCCACATGCTTCGGTGGTATGCTTGATTTTCCAAGCGGAGATGCAATCTTCCATAGCATAGCATGCAACAACGACTCCTCCCAGTTGCATATGACCGTGTTTCTTATTGCTCCACTCACACACCTGCATTTTCATTGGTGATCGACTCCTACATATATTTGCATAGCAACAACACAACACACCTCAACATTCTTGCTTGTAATCTCAGTGCAGATAAGATGTTGTTGGCTACAATGTCAAGTGCACCATACAAAAGTTCTAAATTTGTATTCCTCCTTAGCTAGGGAATCTGAACTTGCAAACCTGCATGTAGAGGTTTCGTTGAGTGAAAAGAGATATTATCTGGACTTGCAAACCTGCATGTGGAGGTTTCATTAAGCGAAAAGAGCGATTACAATAAACATCATAGAGTTTATGGCGATCTTGTTGGCAACTTCGAATCTGGCGTAGAAACAAGAGCATATATACATAGCAACGAAGGTGTAGGTACCATTTTTTAGTTCTTCAAGAAAAAATACCCAAAATAGTCTCATCAAAAAGTGTTTGATTGAGCTTTATTCGTAGTATTTACAGCAAATTCAAATATACATAGAGCACATGGACAGTCCTCCAATCATTGAGCAATAACAGGAGAAGAGATTCAACTGCATCTGTGGCCATGTTAGTGGAAGAAGTAGTAGTATATGTGATGTCTCATTCCCAAGAATAGCCTCAGTAGGGAGTGACTTAGTAGCCTATCTGTTCCCGTAGACTATAGTCAGGCACAAACAGGGAACAAAGGGAGAAATAAGGGTGAATAAATGGCTAAACGATGAATGAAGCCAAAAAGCATAGGAAAAGTCACTTAAGCCAAAGTCAACGGAGAAATAGAAGAAAAAGGTGTTACGGGGGGACTTAATTAATTAATCACATTCGACTTAGGAGGAAAGGCGCCTAGCTTAAGTGATGTCAATGGCAAATTAGATCAGGGGAGGTATAAGAAGAGAAATTCGACCTAATTCCTCATTATGTTATGATTTTGAGTTGAGAACAGGTTCTAGAAGAGGAAGTCGACCTCTTAGATGTTTTGTGGATTTCTGGAGGAAACCACCACCCAGATTGATTTCGGTGTTGGAAGACACACCCTAGCCTATCGGAGATACCATCCAGGTATTTCACCATGCCAGATCCATATTCAGTATACCCAGCTCAGAGATTGCGCATTACAGCCAGTGAGGGCGCAAGGGTTAGAGACAGTTTTGTGTAGCTGGACGAGACCAGGTCAGATCTTGCCATTTCCTTCCAACCCAATTGAGAGGGAGCCAGGGCGCTTCTTTTGAGCTATCACTCATCATTTTCTGATGGAGGAATCTCCTAGTGCGTAGCAGGCAGCACTTGGGGAAGTACAGTGAGGGTTCCAGAGAGCTCACCGAGACAGATCCGGAGAAACCCTCCCGACCTAGTACAGAGCATACCAGGGCACTTAGTTTGAGCCATATATCGCCAGATTTTGACAGTGGAATCACTGGGGCGCACCAGTTGTCCAAGAGAGGAGCGCAAACCCTCATGGGGTCCCATCCGGGGTCCAGTTTGATAAGTAGTGGACCAATCTTCAGTCTGACAGTCACTAGGACGAGCTGTGAGGTCAAGGCGCATCATTTGGGACAGTTTCTAGGCAGATCAAACGAGTATTTCTAGCAGGGTGAACCTTCCAGACATTTGCAGCAATTGTCGTGAGTATCCGAGATTGCATCCAGCAGATATGTGCATGCATGTTGTCGATTCTTCCCGATCTTCTGTATACGGGTATTTCTTGTTGTTTTGCATTGTATTTTAGCAACGATCGACTCTTATGAGATCTCACTGATGAGTTTTCTTATATTTCCTACATGCACATTGTATTTCCTGCTATTTTCCATAATACATGCTATTGAGTTGTGTTGGTTCCTTTATTTCGTATACATCATATATTATGCTCAAACATTTTTTTATACGACACACACATGCAAAATCACCAAGCATGTTAAACAAGTAACTAAAACGCATCCAGAAACCCCCAAAGTATCAGATCTGAGAGTCAAGACAGCAGTTTCAGTAGAGTCTATCTAGATCCATTGGATCAGGGATATTTTAGTGGTATCAGAGCCTTCTTCCTGCCAGCCTGTGAAGAAGTGTTGTCTCATGACCCCATGATTCCGGGAACAGCTGCAGAATACCCAGAGGATCGAGGACATATTGGGGACAAGTACATTCAGTACCACATAAGACATAGCAAAGACAGGAACAGAAGGGACTACACTCCCTTCCACACTTAGTCAGATACAGAGCCAGAGTTAGAGGACAGGGATCACATCAGTTTCGATACAGAGGCAGACATAGAGAGGACTATGGGTGACAGGCATGAGACACCAGAGGGCAAAGGGAAAGGTCCCGAGACACATTCGGACAATACACAGGCCATCTTGAATGACCTAGCTAGAGGACAGCGGGATATGATGAACGCCATAGCACAGATGGCCATCAACACACAGATGATCCAGCACAGTGTGAGCACTATGGGTGCCAACGCGGCAGGAGGAGCGAGTGGTTCAGGAGGACACCAGGGAGGTGGTGCCAGTGGCTCCAATGGATCTCAGGGCGGAGAGCGAGTGGTTCAGGAGGACACCAGGGAGGTGGTGCCAGTGGCTCCAATGGATCTCAAGGCGGAGAGCAAGTGAACATCCTTCACCTATCTGTGCCTATACATCATCTGGGAGGATTCCCCGACCTTTATATCCGCAGTTCCAAGGGGGACAACCATTGGGACAGCCAGGACAAGGGCAAGCAGTGCCACAGGACCCATTCGGGGAGTAGAGGAGAGATTATTTGGCACTGGGACCAGAGTTCCATACAGACATGAGTTTGCTAGATTATTGTTCGATCATGTATCAGAATAGGCCCCAGGAGGCACAGAGGGGCAATGCGCAAACTCAAAACATGGATTTCATTAAGAAAGTGGGAAAGTTGAATATTCCTACTTTCGACTGGTCATCACGATGCTCAGCTCAGGCATGGGTACAAAAGATTGACACATTTCAAGCTCAACCCGATGACAGAGTCAGAAGCTATTAGCTTCGCCACCTTGCACTTGGATGGGGAGGCCCACGAGTGGTGGTACCATGGGCTGGTGACCTTGGGTCACAGCCACATTACTTCATATTTGGAGTTCACTGAGAGGTTGATGGAGAGGTTTGACAGGAGGGATCCAGAACTCCATTTCAAGGATCTAACACAGTTGAGACAGACAAGATCAGTTGAGCCTTCATCACAGAGTTCCAACAGAAGGTAGTGGTCATATCAAATATTTAAGAGCACATATTAGTGATGTTATTCACTGAGGCGTTGACGAAGCCATTGAGGGGTTGGGTTAAGGCTTTCAAGCCTCACACCCTACAGGAGGCCATTGTGCGCACTAGAGACATGGGGGACTCAATGTTGAAACCCAAAACCTTTACCAAACCCTTTGTGCCAGAGAAAGACAAGGATCTGAAGAATCCTCGGAGGGATTGGAAGGGTAAGCCCAAGTTGGATGATGACACCAGATGGGAGTTGAGGAAGAAGCTTTGCTTCTCTTACAGAGACCCTTGGGTCCTAGGGCATCGATGCATGGGAAAGGGACAAATCCACTACATTGAGGTGGAATCAAGCAGTGAGGAGGAGGATGAGGAGATCGGGGCACAAGCAGACAGTGATTCAGAGGATGAGCCTACACATGAGCTAGAGCAGCATCCGAAGAAACCTCAGATACAGGCAGAGGCACAGCCAAAGGAGGAGACAAAACCTCGTAGAGAGGTGAAAGGGGGAACCATAGCAACCCTTTCCGGAGTACCCAAGTACAACACTCTTAGGCTCAAGGGCCTTATACAGGGGCAGCACATGACAGCTTTAGTATATGGTGGGGCCGCCCACAATTTCATCGATGCGTCCTTAGTAGCCCGAAGGGGATTACACCCTGAGGAGTTTGAGGGGTTCATCGTGGTCATGGCAGATGGATATACCATGACATGCTTGGACATGGTTCCAGACCTAGAGGTCAAGCTAGGAAACTACACCCCAACGGGTACCTTTTATGTAGTTGACCTGTCAGATACAAATGCAGTGTTGGGGGTACAATGGTTATATTCATTGGGAGAGATTGGGTTCAACTATCAGACATTGACCATGAGTTTCAGAGATGTCAGCGGATCGAGAGTGGTATTGAGAGGTATGTCTACAGGAGCACCCAGAGCAGTATCAGGGAAGAGGATGGAGCGGATCTTTCGTCACGGTGATGTAGCATATGCAGGAGAGTCTGATCACCACCCGGAAGGATTCAAAGGGCAGAGAGAATTACCATCCATAGATCAGAGAGCTCATGAGTCAGTATGTGCCAGTGTTTGGGCCGATACCACTAGGGAGGCCACCAGACAGGGGGTTCGAGCATACTATTGTGTTGGAGGCGAGGGCTACACCTGTGATCACCACGCCCTATAGACACCCCAAGAGATTCAAGGACGAGATCGAGAAAGCAATCAAGGAATTGCTTGCGATGGGGCACATCAGGCCCAACACGAGTCCTTTTGCTTCTTCAGTCGTTCTGGTACTAAAGAAAGATGGCACATTGAGGATGTGCATAGACTACGGAGCCGTCAATAAGAAAGCGATCAAGAACAGGTACCCCATCCCGTGCATAGATGAGTTGATGGATGAGCTACATGGGGCAGTTTTCTTCACCAAAATTGATCTGCGGTCAAGATATCATCATATCAGCATCAGAGAGCAGGACATAGAGAAGACAACTTTCAGATGCCATTTTGGGCACTTTGATTTTTTGGTCATGTCATTTGGGTTGACCAACGCACCTACCACTTTTCAGTCTTGCATGAATCACATCTTCAAGGGGCAGTTGAGGAAGTACCTTTTGGTATTCTTCGATGACATTTTGATTTACAGAAGGAAATGGATTGAGCATTGGGCACACTTGGAGGAGGTTTTGGGCATTATGCAGGAACAATCATTATATGCCAAGGAGTCCAAGTGTGAGTTTGGGATGAGAGAACTACTGTACTTGGGGCATATCATTAGTGAGCATGGAGTACAGGTTCATCAGGAGAAGATCAGGGCCATTCTAGATTGGCCAACAACCAAGAACCTCACAGAGCTAAAGGGATTCTTTGGGTTATGCAATTACTACAGGCAGTTTGTCCGGGGATTTTCACAGCTGGGAGCACCATTCACAGATCTAACCAAGAAGGGTGCTTTTCATTGGACGGATGAGTCACAGCAGGATTTTGAGAAAATGGAGGTTATGATCACATGCCCTATTTTAGCCCTTCCGGATTTCTCTCAGTCGTTTGTCTTAGAGTGTGACGCATCAGGGGTGGGGATTGGAGCAGTTTTGATGCAGGGGGGCCATCCCATTATGTTCAAGAGCAGGAAGTTCAACGAGTCGAAGAGACTCTATTTGATTTACGACAAGGAAATGTTAGCAATCATGCATGCCTTAACCAAATTCAGGCAGTATCTCGTGTGTAGCAGGTTTGTAGTGAAGACTGATCACAACAATCTCAAGTATTTCCTAGATCAGAAAGAACTCAGCGAGAGACAGTAGAAATGGGTCTCGAAGATCCAAGCCTTTGACTTTGACATTGAGTATGTTAAAGGAAAAAGGAATGTCATAGAAAATGCTTTGTCCAGGAGGCCAGCAAGGTGTTCGATGATGGATATTTGCACAGACTGGAAGGCACATTTGTTGGTGGAGTACTCCAAAAACAAGTTTGCTTGTGAGGCACTGGATGGACAGGTAGTTGATGATAGATATCGGGTGTTAGACGATGTCATTTTCTACAAGGACCGGATCTACTTGGTTCCAGAATCTACCTTAAAAGGGAAGGTTTTGAAGGTTTGTCACGATTCACCTACAACCGGGCATCAGGGATTCTTCAAAACCTATCGACAAATCAGGGAGAGATTCTCATGGAAGGGTCTCAAGGATGATGTATTGAAGCACATCCGAGAGTGCACGACTTGTCAGCGGAACAAGTCTGAGCATACACACGTTGCGGGGTTACTTCAGCCTTTACCCATTCCGGAGCAAAAATGGGAGAGCATTTCTATGGACTTCATTACAAGACTTCCTCGAGTGCAGGGCAGGGAATGTATATTTGTAGTGGTCGACAGGCTGACTAAATTTGCACACTTCTTTGCCATACCCACGGACTATAAGGCCATAAAAGTAACGGAGCTATTTTTCAAAGAGGTTTTCCAGTTGCACGGTTTACCTAGGCAGATAGTCAATCACATAGATGGGCGCTTCATCAACGCGTTTTGGCAAGATCTCTTCAGGTTGGTGGGCACAGAGTTAGCCACGAGTACCAGCTACCACCCACAGACAGATGGACAGACAAAGATTGTAAACAAATGGGTGGAGGGGTATCTGAGAAATTATGTGGGGGGGCAGCAGCACACATGGGTGAGATGGTTGCACATGGGTGAGTATTTTTACAACACAACTTACCACATGTCTATCAGGATGTCACCGTTTAGAGCATTGTATGGATACGATGCACCCTCGTTTGTGGAGACTGTGTTTGGGGATAGCAGGGTCCCGGGGGACAAAGACTGGGTTGAGGAGAGTCAGAGGATTCTATGGGTGGTAAAGGAGAACCTACAGGTACCTCAAAACCAACAAAATATCTATGCAGACAGGCAGAGGATAAAACACAATTTCGAGGTAGGGGACTTGGTTTTTCTGTGATTACAGTCGTACAGAGGTAGGGGACTTGGTTTTTCTTCATTGAAAAGAAGCGGGGCAGAGAAGTTGAAGCCTAGGTTCTATGGGTCGTACAGAGTCCGCGGGAAGGTAGGCGAAGTGGCCTACGAGCTAGAGCTGTCGGAGGGTAGCAAGATTCACAACATGTTCCACGTTTCTTGCCTTAAAAAGGCAGTGGGACAACAAGTGGCCATTTCAGAGGAGTTTCCACCCTTGGATGAGGAGGGACAGTTGGAGTTAGTGCCGAAGGAGGTGCTAGAGCGAAGAGAGCACAGGTTGAGGAGCAGGGTCATCAGGGAGTGCTTGGTCAGATGGAGGGGACTTCCAGTGGAGGATGCCACATAGGAGGGAGAGCATATATTGCAGCACCCAGGATTGTTGTTACTTGAGGACAAGCAATCTCGAGAAGGGAGGATTGTGATGTCTCGTTCCCAAGAATAGCCTCAGTAGGGAGTGACTTAGTAGTCTATCTGTTCCCGTAGACTATAGTCAGGAACAAACAAGGAACAAAGGGAGAAATAAGGGTGAATAAATGGCTAAACGATGAATTAAGCCAAAAAGCATAGGAAAAGTCACTTAAGCCAAAGTCAACGAAGAAATAGAAAAAAAAAGGTGTTAAGGGGGGACTTAATTAATTAATCACATTTGACTTAGGAGGAAAGGCGCCTAGCTTAAGTGATGTCAATAGAAAATTAGATCGGGGGAGGTATAAGAAGAGGAATTCGACCTAATTCCTCATTATGTTATGATTTTTAGTTGAGAACAGGGTATAGAGGAGGAAGTCGACCTCTTAGATGTTTTGTGGATTTATGGAGGAAACCACCTCCCAGATCGGTTTCGGTGTTGGAAGACACACCCTAGCCTATCGGAGATACCATCCATGTATTTCACCGTGCTAGATCTGTATTCAGTATACCCAGCTCAGAGATTGCGCATTACAGCCAATGAGGGCGCAAGGGTTAGAGACAGTTTTGTGTAGCTGGACGAGACCAGGCCAGATCTCGCCATTTCCTTCCGACCCAATTAAGAGGGAACCAGGGCGCTTCTTTTGAGCTATCACTCATCAATTTCTAACGAAGGAATCTCCTAGTGCGCAGCAAGCAGCCAGGAAGTGCGTAACACTTGGGGAAGTACAGTGAGGGTTCCAGAGAGCTCACCGAGACAGATCCAGAGAAACCCTCCCGACCTAGTACAGAGCATACCAGGGCGCTCAGTTTGAGCCATATATCGCCAGATTCCAATGGTGGAATCACTAGGGCGCACCAGTTGTCCAAGAGAGGGGTGCAAATCCTCACGGGGTCCCATCCAGGGTCCAGTTTGATCAGTAGTGGACCTATCTTCAGTTTGACAGTCACCAAGAGGAGTTGTGAGGTCAGGGCGCATCATTTGAGACAGTTTCCAGGCAAATCAGACAAGTATTGCCAGCAGGGAGAACTTTCCAGACATTTGCAGCAGTTGCCGTGAGTATCCGAGATTGCATCCAGCAGATCTATGCATGCATGTTGTCGATTCTTCCCAATCTTCTGTATACAGGTATTTCTTGTTGTTTTTCATTGTATTCCAACGACGATCGACTCTTATGAGATCTAACTGATGAGTATTTCCTATATTTCCTACATGCACATTGTATTTCATGCTATTTTCCATAATACATGCTATTGAGTTATGTTGGTTCCTTTATTTCGTATGCATCATATATTATGCTCAAACACTTATTTATATGACACACACATGCAAAATCACCAAGCATGTTAAACAAGTAACTAAAATGCATCCAGAAACCCCCACAGTATCAGATCTGAGAGTCGAGACAGTAGTTTCAATAGAGTCTATCTAGATCCATTGGATTAGGGATATTTCAGTATATGAACATAAGAAGCCAATTCTGTACATAAATTTATCTTGCCTCAGCAATTCGAATGAAAGTGCAATTAAAGTAATCAAAGACTACGCCTATGGATGGAGAAAACGACATCACAGTGTTTCACCCTACTTTGAAAGAAAAAAAATTAGCTATTGCCGACACAATAGATAAGAGAATCCAATACTTTGATTATTTTGTTATCCTACATTCAAGCCAGATGTAACATATAAAATGGCAATACATATAAAAAATGAGCATGTGTGATGAGACTAACAATTTTTCTACCTTATATCCAGGGTTCTACCACTCTTTAAACGGGCACAAGACTCGAGATAGCCAGTGATTGGTATGTGAAGCTAGATGTATTAAGAAAGAAGGCACGGATTGCTATATGTAAACCAATCCATCATGGATCGTTGCCAACACGGGATCTTCAGATCTTCAGCAAAATTGTTTTCAATGCTAGCAAATTGGTGTCGTGAATATACAAAAAATAAGTGCAGATGCATAGATCTTGCTGCTCTTGGATCCAATCATAACAGAACAGAAATTTTAGATTTTGCCCCCGAAAAATCAAAATAGAAATAAAAACTCACCATTAAAATTTCGCTATTCCACAGCCCAAATCCTTCAAAACTCCTTCACCTTCTTCCATGGCAGATGCAGACTTTAACTCGTCAACATCTCCCAATAATGGCAGCTCTGATACCACATGATAAAAATATGGAGCAAGAAAATAACCAAGAAAATAGAGAAGAAGGAAACATGGTGGAAAAGGCACCAAGCCAAATCCACTTTCATTAACATAATGTACATACATATAATACATAAATAGGTAACCACCAATAACGGTCCACATGACTAAGCAGATGTTTACCAAGGATAACAACTTATATCGAAATGTAAACATAAGGTGGTTTAGGACATTAAGATTAGTACAATATCCTCAAGTAAACATAAACTGGTTTAGGACATTAAGATTAGTACAATATTTCTAACATGGATTTCCTATTTTATCTTCTCGTCACCCTTGAACTTAGCATTAGGGTTGATAATCTCATTCTACATTTCCTAAAACTACTTTGGTATAATTGCAAATTTGGAAAATATGTGCATCCTTAACCATCTTAAATACTGAAACATCTATTAAGCACCAAAAGAGAGGCAAAACATACATAGATTTTTAGTTATATCTTATGGTACAACAATGGTTGTCCATGATTTCAATTGATCTTGAATAGTATGGGATCCATAATATTAACATGTTCTCCTATCATAGATAAATTTGCTGAACATACTCTTCCCAAGCATTCTTGCTCCACATTTGTTTAGATAAACAATTTTCATGACTCTTCTCCTTAGTGCACCTTCAACAATCATTATGCTTCTAGGCCGTGTCCTTGCTTAACCAAAACTTTAATAATCCATCCCTAAAAATCTCTTTTTCTCACCCAAACAAGTAGTATCCACACTAATTGCATGTAGTTTCTTACTCCCTTGTGCCTCTATTCAAAGCAAAAAACTTATCATCCTCTCCAATGAAGCCTTAAATACTTATGTAGAATCCAATATAATCAACAAATATGCAAACACAAAGCATCTTAACATAAATAGCATATCTCCCAACTACAAATAGCATCTTGTTATTGCAATGCCCAAGCTCTTTGCATTAATATATTCATCATGCATCCCTCATCTATCTCAGTTTCAATTCTAACCCAAAGGAATGCCTAAAACCTTGTAATTGTCCTCCTTTCAACTTTTTCCGCTCAAAGTCATGCATCTAATCTTCATTCCCCTCATAAGTTAAGGCTTCTTCTATCATCTTCATATTTAGACCTACAACTTTACAAAAAACTACATTCTATTGGTTGTTGCACTATCATTACGTTCTTTGCTTGCAAATACAACAAATTATCCTATGCAAAATATTGATCATTTCACCATTACTATCTAGAAGTGTCCATCCTTTCAATGATTTATTTGATTGCCATGAAAACAAATATCCCAGCATCACTTGTTATAGCATATAGAGCAAGGGTAATAGAGTAACATCGCTTATTTAATTTGATAACTCAATCATGGCTAAGATATTGCTGCATAATTTTACATTAACATATTAGGCAATTTTTTAATACATCCCCCAAAGTTATCTCTAACTTACATTTACATTAACATCTTAAGCAATTGTTGGACACATCTCCCAAAGTTATCTCTAAGCACTAGAGTCACTAGCATGAAATATATGAAATCTCACTCTACTCAATCATATTTCTCGTTAGTGTATCATGTTTAGATCAGTCCGTTGAGTCTAAACATTCCAACGCTGCCAAATGATTCTCTAATATATACCCTCATTTAATAAAACTGGCATCTTCTTCATGAGCATGTTAAGAACACTAGCAACAGTTCTAGATATCACCTTAGTTAGTGTCATATAAAATTCAGTTAATAGATATAAAGGCCTCCAATTTGACAACAATTCCCCATAACCTTGGAGATTAGCCTAATTCTCCAACTATCAAGCTCAAAACTCAATCCCCCTCCCTTAAATCCTCATTATAAACCCTTGGGATATTACTTCTAACCATATATCAAATAGACAAAATTTGTTTGGAAGGGCATCTAACTTTGGGATTTATCATTGTTTGTACATTTTGTTGTATCTTCTATCTCTTCTCAGTTAGAAAGCAAAATTCTAGATGAGCTCTTTGATAAGGAGGAATGTTCTAAGCACAATCATAGCACAAATCTAGTTTGTTCTTTCTTTCAAAGGATTGCCCCCTTGATGTAAGCAATAAGAAATTCTTTGAACATGCCCACAATCTCTTTACTTGATGTTGTTCCTCCTTGCTTTTGTATAGTCTCCACTTGTTCCTTGACTTACTTAATATTTGATTCCTGAAAGGTGACTTTTATACACTTGCATAATTCCTTAAGAAAAAATTATAATGACCTATTCCTATGTTATTCACTAATATATATCTTCTCTGCCTTTATCTCATGTTTGAGATTACAATCAATTCCCAATTTGAAATATCAACAAGATTATATATCCACTATTAGCAATATTTATCTTTCAACCTTAGTCATGTCCACCTTTTCTTGATCTCCTCCTCAAATTCGTTGTATGCCTGTCAGAATACTACATGTATGATATAATATTGCTTGCAACATCTATATCAACATATACATCCTTCTTCTCCACTAGATATTGCACTTCCAAATTTTCCTATGCCTTGCCTAATATTGAGACGGAATCAATCATTATTTTCGTCACTTCAAATTGAAATTCAATTGGTAAATCATCACAAATAATAGAAAGAAAAACTCTAAGAAGAGGACATCTAATTTACAGGCAGGATACTTCCGTCCAGAAATTTCATAATCTATCTACTATGCATAATAAATTTCACTTGCTCTTTCTCGATTGCTCAATCTTTGAAATCATTAATCATCCATTTCCACAGTACTTTTGTCTCCCAATAATTTATCAGGTACATACAGTCCTTCAAACTCCCCATGTTTTATGGTCTACACAAATATTCCTAACTTGAAACAGGTTCGCTTGTACATACTTTTCTTTGTGCTGTTAATTGTAGAAGATGAGGTATGATTCCAAGGGATTGATGTATTAGCAATTTCTTAGTGTATGGTAGTGTATTTTGATTTTCATAATCTGCACTTGCTATTTGAACTTTGATGACACTAACCCTTTTTCCTTCCACACAACTCTAAAAGATCATGTTGTTGGTTGATTTTTCCGTTGTCACTGCCTTCTAGTATATTTTGGATCCCATTAAGGAACATCTCCTTGTTAGCTTTGCACATTTGCAGAGTCCAGAGAGATGTAGAGCATTAATGTTGAATTTCTGTTTGACAGTCACCTTTGAAGTTTGAACAAAAATGGTCATGTGGGGGTGCTAAATACATTTTGCTATAGATATTATAAACAAACAGGATTTCCCCTGTGGCTTCAATATGAGAAACTAAAAACTTGACTTCAATATGAGAAACTACAAACTTCATTAAGTGTAGTTAAAGTTTGAACAATACAATGTATCTGTTTAAATCCATTTTCATATGATTTTTTCTCAACGAAATAATTAATACCTTATAGTTTCTTATCATGTCACCTTGCATTTAACAACTACAGCAGGTTTTGGTTGTCTAAAACCACACAGGAACATCCTTTCAATGCCATAGGAATATTAAAATCTTGAATACTGTCCAAGGTTGTGCTACAACAGGAATATCCTTTCAATGCCATAGGAATACTCAAATCTTGAATACTACCCAAGGTTGTGCTATATATTCTACTTCAGAAATTATGTATGAAATAAAAAATACATAAGTTTACTAGCATTTTCCATGTGTATATTTTCAAACTTGCCCATGTGTGGCATGATCATGTGAATTTTTCAAGCCTAGGTGATTGCTGTCCTAATGTTCTCTCATTAAAGAACTCAAAACAGAATTTATTTAAAGGCAGAAAATTAAATTTCTGAACATTGTATCAATCATGCAACAGGTGAAAAACTGAACAGAGGAAGAAATAACATACATACACAGGTATTTCTCCCTCTAATCAGCTTTTCATTCCGTTGATCAAAGTTCACAAAGTGACCTCTGCAGACTGCTTTTAACCAGCAGGTTTATGGTCATTAAATCTCCTAGATCTTAAGTGTACGGCCTGTGTAAGAAAGGAAAAAGCTCCAGCAGTACGGCCTGCTCTTCCTGCCGATTCTGAACAGCAGGTCGCTCTTCCATCCTTCTCAACACTCAAGCACACTTAAGAAATCACAGAAGACTGTGTACAGCCAGATCTGAGGGTGTACAGCCTGTGCATAAAGAAAGGACAGTTACAGCAGTGGTATGGCCTGTACAGCCTGCTGGACTTGCAGGTCAGTTCAGCAATCTGCTCTTCTTCTCCTTGAATTCACTCTGCCTTCTTCCAGCTCTCTTGCTCTCTTCTCATGTGTGATCAACTTTTCCTATCTTGTCCACTTTAAGCTTTGAGAAAAAATAACAATCTCCTCAATCCTAGCTGCCACCTATCTCAATCATGAGGTGTACAGCTAGGATTAAATCCTAATCTAAGTCACTCATGTTCTAGAACTTCTAGAACATTTCATTTAGATTCCTAAGACTAATTGACTTCAAAACATAAGACTCATTTTTTCTTTTATTTTTAAAGTGAAATTACAAGATGGAAATATTTCCCACTTTTCCTAAGTGGTCACTAAAGATATGTCTCGAACAACTTCCTGCACGTTCACATTGAACCTATGCAAGAAGTTCCTGCTCAAGCTACATTTTTCAACACTCCCTCTTAGCAAGGAAGGAATTATGCACCAATCCAAGTCTGTCTCTGAATGCTTCAAACTTCCTTTTTGCTATGGGCTTGGTCAGAATTTCAACTACCTACTGATTTGTGGGGACATACTAGAGCTTCACTACTCCCTTTTGAATCCTACCTTGTATATCTGATCTCTATGTGTTTGGAACTGTCATGAAACACTAGATTCTCAAAGAGTTTGATACAACTCTAATTATCACAGTAAATAACTTTGGGGTCCAACTCTTGATCAAACAATCCTACAAGTAACTTGCAAAGCAAAATGGTCTCACAACTAGAAGTACTGGCTACCATGTATTCTGCCTCTACTAAGCTAAGTTCCATGGAATTTTGCTTCCTACTAAACCAAGATATCAATGTTGAACCCAAGCTAAAGCAGCACCCCAAGGTAAGTTTTATGTCTGTTACACTGCCTTCCCAATCTGGGTGTAAATACCCCAGCAACTTCACTTTACCATCTCCAATATATCTCAGACCATACTCCACTATGCCCCTCAAGTATCTAAGCACATGTTTTGCTACTACCCAATGCTCCTGCCTCAGTTCCACCATAAACTAACTTAAGGTGTTCACTGCAAAACATATATCTGACTTGGTGTTGACCAAATATATCAAGGAACCTATTAGTTGCCTATACAATGTGGGATTGACCAACTTTGAATCTGAAGCTATCGCCTTCTTCAAATTAGTGATCATGGATGTGGCCATAAGTTTGCAGTCCTACATCCAAAACCTCTTAAGGATTTCAACTGCAAACTTACCCTGCCTAAGGAAAACCTCCCATGGTTTCTGCCAAAACTCCAAACCCAAGAAGTAATGCATCATGCCAATGTCCTCATCTCAAACTCAACTGCCATGTCTACTTTGCACCCTGCAATGAGCTTCTTTGTACCTGTAAAAAACAATTCATCTACGTACAACACCAAAACAAGCAGATCAGCCATGTTGACCACCTATTTCGACTAGGGGTCAACTCCATGTTCCATGAAGATATGTACCTAGCGGTACAACCATTTTGAATACTTTTTGCTCAACAGGGCAAATTTTGCCCCCAGCACGTTTTTCTATGTATTCAGAATTTCCACTCCCCTGCGTGGGATAATATTGTAATATGCTAGCATGAGTCAATTTTTGTCTAGTTACCTAGGACTTTATCATTAGGGAAGTCCTTTCATCGAGTGTTTTTTTTCCTCAGGTAATTAACCTTGCTTAACTGCAATTTTAATTATCCTTGAGTTTTTCACTCACAATAATTCTCCAAAGTGGTGAAAGGCGTTCTAATGATTGAGCCCAAGGGGTAACTAAGGTCTCGAAGTGTTGTAAATGACCATGCTAGACATCTCCTAGAGTCTTGCGGAATTCCGTTAAGTTTTGATAGGATTTTTTAAATAATTAAAATTCCCGCAAATTGGGGATTTTTAATTATTTTTTATGTAAAGTGTAAAAAAGTGGTCCTTGGGAATTTTGTATAGGGGTATAAGTACTCAAATCAAATAATTTATGAACCCCTACACCCTTGGACCAAGTCTCAGCTCATTTGGACAAGTTTTGCTAGGCCATTGTCCATGAGGAGTCCAAGTCGGTCAAAAATCAGCATGTAATTGGCTAAATTAAAATAGCCA
>ML803597.1:24633-40578 GCA_009831015.1 Picea engelmannii | reverse complement strand
GAGAAAAATCGTCGAATTGACGTGGCGGTCTGATGTCGTATGATGTCACGGCTGCTGAGGTGTCTTGGAAAGAACGGTGACATGTGTCACGTGGAAATGGGCGAATGACACAACCAAATGACCTGAGATGAATGCCACGTGTCCTGCCTCATGAGTGTGCCACGTGTCTCAACTACTGGTTGCCACGTGGTTCGGCACTTCGGGCTTCGGGAATTTCAAATGTTAGTGCTTCGAAACTTCCCGGAGGAAAACCGCCAAAGTAACTGATATGTCGCCACGTGTCTCGTCTAATGGATGGTCTAGATTTACTTCAGGACTTCGGGTCTTTGGTTCTTCGGGACTTTCGAATGTGAAACCTGAAAATCTCCAGGAGGAAAATCCTCGAAGTGAATGATCTGTTGCCGCGTGTCGTGACCGACGAACGGTTCAGATTCTCTTCGAAAATCCGGGCTTTGGGAGTTTCAAATGTGAAGCGTGAAAAATCTCCCGGAGGAAAATCGTCGAAGCGACATGTCAAGTTCTCGGGATTTCGTCTCTTCGGAGGCTTCGGGTCTTCGGGAACTCAGTTCTTCGAACTTGATATTAAAACCCGCGCGATTCTGGAACCCGAATGGACTAGAGTCATTGATCTATGATTTGCTTGGTGGATATTTATCGTTGAAAATTTACTTGTTTGTTCCCACAGTCTGAGCCGAAATTTGTTGTTCTGGGTTGTTGCGTCGTGTGCATGGGCATTTCCTATACATAGAAAAGGCTCGGTAGACCTGCGGTGAGCTCAATCAATGGTGCACGTGATGACAAGCATTCTGAAACAAATATGACATGTATTTTATCCTTCCAAAAAAAACAGAAAAGAAACGCACAAAGACTCAAAAACGAATAAGGGCCAAGACACTCAGTAGTGGGAAAATGACTTAACCAACCAGAAGAGGAAAATTTTGATGAAGGCATAGGGAAAAAGAGAAGAGAGGCAGGGGATGAAGACCTAGGTTACAACACCTCACTTCACTCACTAACCCTAAAAGTGTGCCCCCCCTTGAAGAGACCCTCCCCCCATGGATGGATGACACTTGGAGCTCATCCAAGTGGGGTCTCTCCTCTCCCTCATCTATAAAAGAGAGCCTCTCCTCCTCATTTCATCATCAATTCTTAGAGCAAGTAAGTCTATTATGTCAAAATTTATCCCATTCTTTCCTCTCTCTCTCTCATGTTCTCATTGTAAATCTTGCTACAAGTATTTGTAGCAACATTTTGTGGATAATAAAGGAAGCTTTGGAGAATCTATTGTGTGCATTGGGAGTCTTCTTGATGTTCTTCATGGTGTTTGTGAGGTGATATTGTGCATTTCATTTCTTGTATTTTCTTGTATGCACTAGTTTAACTTGGAGGCCCAAGCAAAGTATTTTACTTGGGAGTAATTAGTGGTAGTATTACTATTAATTTTGTGGTAGTTTCTTTTCAAGCTTGCAAAGTATTTTGTATGTTTTTTTAGATGCTCTCACCTCCTTGTGTCTTGTGTAGCAATAGATATACATGTTTGCAGGTCACTAGAGAATTGGAGGAGTGATTTTTAGAGTGGAAAACTCACTCATTCAATCAACCAAAGTTCCCATTGTTTTCTTCCTCTTGTATCCACCATTCTCTTTTCTTTCACAAGCACTTATTTGCTCTATAGTGGTCATTAAAAGCTCACTCTTATTTTCAAATTTCTTTACTTAAATTTGTGTTTCATTGGGCTAATCAAGTTAACAAGATCTTTGGTGTTTGTAGCATTTTCTAGCAAAATATACCTTGCTGATTTTAATGCAGATTTTCAACAACAAGGAGGAAGTGCTACTAGTTTTGAGTCCCCAAGGCACTCCAAAGACATTCTAAAGTTGGGATATCAAATCCTCTCTTATCTGCATCTTCTAACATATTGTAAGCAACCCAAAGAGAGTCTCTTGGGTTTGTCTTCTCTCAAGAAAGATAAAAATCTGATATTGTAATAATTTAGGAGACATTACCCACACCTTGCAAAGAGATTGGCCTAAGCCATCCTTGCAAAATCGTGAAGGCTAGGAGTTAGATTTATTTTTCTTGCATTTCTTTTATTATACCCACCTTGGCCAAAACAGTAGGCTAGTGACTAGTCCTCCACTTGTGCCATTGTTGTGGGGTTGCTCTTTATTTCTAAGTCTTTTATTTTTCTTTCATTATACCCACCTTGGCCAAAACGGTAGGCTAGTTCTCCACTTGTGTCATTGTTGAGGTTGTTTTTGCTTTCTTGTCATTTAAATTCTTTTATTACACCCACCTTGGCCAAAACGATAGGCTAGTTCTCCACTTGTGCCATTGTTGTGGTGCTGCAATTTAAATTTCCAAGTCATTTCAATTATTGCAAAAGTAATCATATTTGTGCTCCATCTCTGCCCCGTATTCTCTCCCCTTGCAACTTTGTGGATCCTGGGTGACAAGAAAGGGCAAAGGTTTGGAGTTTAGTAATTAGGCATCCAAACTTTTATTTCTTCAATCACCAAAAAGGGTGACTTGGGAGGCTACAAGGATTGTAAGTCAGGGACGGCTTCATGGCACTATGTGTCCTCCTTGCTTGAGCGCCCAAGCATTCTGGGTTGACCTGTGGAGCTAGGGAAGGGCCTTGTTTGCCCTTCTTCTTGAGCACCCAGCAATTCTTTTTGGTTGAGGGGATAACAATTTAGGGTAGTCACATAGTCTAGGCTTGTATCTATCACACTTTAATCCCCCTAATTCAAGAGAGACTTAAAACGTATTAAAATTAATCTACACACTACTTTCACAACAATGCACTTCAAGATCTCAAAGTTATTTCAATTTCTTCAAGTTGTGCAAATTTACACTTCAAGCAACTTACTTTTCAAGTGATTCTAATTTCCAAGCAATTTCATGTTTTAAGTCACTTTCTCTCATTGTGGATGTTTACATATACTAAAGCACCTCTATTTTTGTTATAAGCATTCTTTATTCATTTGGAGATATTTGTATAAAGCTAGTATTATTTTCACTATCTAACCCATTGTGTAGATATTTCACTATCTAATTTACAGTTGTATAATCTTTTGGTTGTTCATTTCATTGTATATGTAGATTTCATGTTGTATTTCAATTTGTAGATAATATTCATAATTAGTTCAAGTGCAAAGTAGTTTCTTTTATTCTTTGTGTATATCCCATAGCATCATTTATTTTGGTATAATTATAATTTGTTGTATCCCTCATTGACTCCATTTATATATCTTTAGGCACTAGTCTTAACATTGTTTAGTGGATAAGGGGTATGTTTGACATTGAAAGTTTGCATTGCATTGAATGCTTGTCATGTGGGTTGGGTCTCCCTAGCCTAAGAACTAAAAATTAACTCCTAGATGATCTAATCAACCTTAACATAGTTAAGTAGGGTCTACCCCCCTTGGCTTCGCTAGGAGTGGGCCTAGACGGAAGAAGTCCAAATCGAGGTAACAGTGGGTTTGGACTTAAGCTTGTGCCTCCAAGGACACACCTAGTGGGTTGGAGACTTCTCCACGTTAATAGGTGTGTATAAGGACCGCAACAAGCCCAACAAATATATAATATAAGTTAGTATCTACTTCACTTTTGGTGAAGCCCATACTATGCAGATATCCATCTATCTTGGAATACCATGCTCTTGGTCCCTACTTCAGTCCATACAAGGCTTTCTTAAGCCTACAAACATGGGATTCCTTCTCACTTACCTCCAAGCACTGAGGTTGCTCTATGTACACTTCTTCCTCAATGATCCCATCAAGAAAAGTTGTCTTCACATCCATCTGATGTATCCTCCATCCCATAAATGAAACTAAGGACATAATTTCTCTAATGGAAGTGTACCTGGTGACTGGATCAAATGTCTCCTCATAGTCCACTCCCTCTTTATGGGAGAACCCTCTTGTCGCAAACCTCACTTTGAACTTCTCAATGCTACCATATGCTGCATGCTTGATCTTGTAGAGCCACTTGGAACTCACTACTAACTTCCCCTCCGATCTTGGCACTATGTCCCAAACATCATTCTTCATGATGGAGGTGTACTCCTCCACCATGGCATCTCGCCATACCTGCTAGTCTGTTGCCTCCTGAAAGCTAGAGGGCTCGGAATCTTTGGCGTTGCTCATCAATGCCATGTAGTCTAAAAAAACTTCTTCTAAATGTGCTACTAAAAGCCTCAACATACTCTTGAGCATCCCTCAATATCTGAGTGAACCATTGAGGTCTCCTGACGGAAGTGGAAGGTGCTATTGTCTCCTCCTTTTCACTTGAAGCCTATTGTACTTCTCTAAAAGTCACTAGTGACCCTGGCTCAACCTTCGGAGCTTCCATCTCCTCATCCTTTGTCACTGGAATAGGCTCATGAGACTTCCTGGATGCAAAGTCTTCCTCAAACTTTACATCCCTACTCACTATTGTCTTCCTCTGCTCTAGAATATAGACTTTATAGACCTTTGAAGTCTCATTGTAACATACAAATAAACCCTTCCTACTAGAGGGCTCTAACTTGGTCCTCTTCTCTACCGATACATGGATATAAATTGGACAGCCAAAGATGTGGAAATGACTCACCTCTAGCTTCACACCAATGAATGCTTCCTCTGGTGTCTTGTCCTCCAAGATCCTGTGAGAACAATGGTTCTAGATATATATTGTTGTGTTGCATGCCTCTGCCCAAAGAAACCTTCGCAAGTCCTAGTCATGAATCATGGACTTAGCAGCCCCTACGATGGATCAATTATTCATCTCTGCAACCCCATTCTCTTGTGGGTTGTATGGAATAGTTAGCTCCCTTTTGATTCCTTCCTCCTTGCAGAAACCCTCGAACTCCTTGGAGGTATACTCACCCCCATTGTCTGATCTCTAGACTTTAATCTTCTTCCATGTCTAGTTTTCAACTAGAGCTTTGAACTCCTGAAACCTACAAAGACCTCATCCTTGGTCTTTAAGAAGTAGTCCAAGTCTTGTGAGAGAAGTCATCCATGAAGGAAACATAATAAATGCTTCCTGAAATTGATGCTATTGACATCGGTCCACAAATATCTTAATGCACTAGGTGTAGAATCTCCTTAGACCTATGCTCGTTGCTTGGGAAAGCAGCCTTGGCATGCTTGCCAAATCTGCCCCCTCTACATCCTCCATGTTGTTCAATGTTGAACTTTAGAAGACCTATGACTATCTCCCTCATAATAGGCAAGGTCCTATGATGTAGGTGCCCCCTCCTCTTGTGCCACAACTCGCATAAGTTGTCACTGATATGAACTAGGGATCGAACAAGTTCACCCTACAACCTATAAAGATTACCTTCTCTAACCCCTATTACTTGTGTAGTATCTAGGCTAGATTCCTTCAGTCTGATGAGGATCTGTTCGTTCTTGAACTCAACTGCAAAGCCCTTATCCTCCATAACCAAAATCAAAAGCAGGTTCTTCCTAAGCCCTAGAATAAACAAAACATCATCAAAATCTAGAGAGTTACATGACTTGCGCTGGAAGGGAGTAGTAACAATTCATGCTCCTAGTTACTTGGCATCGTCACCAAGCTCAACCTATACTCTTGAGTCCTACTTTGTTAGACTAGAAAATAATTGTAATGTCGATGTTATATAACGAGATGCCCCATTGTCCACATACCACGCATTCCTATGAACGATGTTGGTAGAAAGGAAAGATACCATCGAGAAATCCTTCTCAAACTTGGCAACAAACTCGTTCATTTGAGTTTCTGCAGAAGTCGCTACCTACTTCTCTTGTTTCTTCCCTTTACCCTTCATATCTGGACACTGTGATGCATAATGACCCTGCTTATGAATAATAAAGCACTTGATTTTACTCAAGTCCTTCTTTCCTAGCTGTGAGGTTGACTCCCCACTCTTTCCCTTACCCTTGTTGGGTCCTTTACCTTTTCCCTTATTTGTATAACCAAATAGGGCTAGGTTCTCTTAACCACCCTTCTTGATGGCCTTTGACTCCATCTGAGTTTCCTCCTAGATACAGTCATCCCATAGCCTTTCAAAGTTAAGAAGGTTCTCACGAGCACAAATACCTTTGACAAATGGTTCCCATGAAACTGGGAATCCATTCAGTGCCATGTTCACTAGCTCTACATCTACAATCTTCTCCCCAACTATTGCAAGTTGATCACGAATCTGCGTGACCTTCATATGGTCACTAGTGACTGAATCTGATCTGGTCATCTCTATGGATTTGAGTTTGTTTCACAATATCATCTTTTTATTTATGTTCTCACTCTAGTAGAAGCTAACCAGAGCATTGAACATTTCCTTTGCGATCTTCTTCTCAGATAGGTGAAGCATCAAGTGATCCTTCACCGCATCCATAATCATCAGCTTGGCCTTCACTTATTTCTTCTTATGAGCTGCCAGTTGTTGTAGATCTGTAGGCAAAGGCACAACATCCTTGACAATATCCCAGAGATCAGTCTCTTCCAATAAGAGTATAACCCTGACTTTCCATGAAAGAAATTTGAGGTACCATCCAATCTATCCTCGAATCTGAGGCTAGCTAAGGCCATCTCTGAGATCTAATGCACAAACTCCCGGATCTAAAAATTAGTCCTTAAGAGGAATATCGAAACCCTCTAAATGCCAATCCTTCTTTCTAGCAGTTGATTTACTACTGTAAACCCTTGAGAATCTTAATCAAAGAAATAGCTCTGATACCATGTGAATTTTTCTAGCTTCGGTGATTGTTGTCCTAATGTTCTCTTATTAAATAACTCAAACAAAATTTATTTGAAGGAAAAAAACTAAATTTATGAACGTTGCATCAATAACACAACTGCTGAAAAAATGAACAGTTGAAGAAATAACATACATACACAGGGATTTCTCCTTCTAATCAGCTTTTCATGCCTTTGATCAAAGCTTACAATGTGTGATCCAAACGGATATCGATGGCCACCCACCTATTCCACTAGGTCAAAGAACAATTTTCCATTTTGGCAGTTTTTCGGGTCCCAAACTTCCGGGGCCGTTTTGAGGCCCTAAACGATGTTTTTTTGGACATTTGGGGGCCCAGGAGTTGCGACTGAGATTCCTTGGCCCTCGGCGAAAATTGTACTTCTGGATAGACCTTTCCGACGAGGTATCGAATGCCCCAAACGAAGATTGTATGCAAAAGTTACGCCCTCGGAAAGTTGACGTATCAACTACCCCCATCGGGGCCCACAAACCTTTGGCCTTCATCTCTCGGGGTTAGGATTTTCTCATTTATGCTTCATGTTAAAAAGGCCTTTCGAGCCTCATTGTAACCAACTTCTTGCGAATGAGCGTAGTAGACACATCTCTTCTCAAAGATAAGCTACCACCATTCTAGCTAGCTTGTGTGCTTTCGCACTTTACAGTCTTTTGTATTTCGGTCAGTCATTAATAGAATCTGAGCTTTACTATATCACTGTGTTCCTTGTCATATCTCTGTGTATTTCTTTGTTATATCTCTGTTATATTTTTGCCTTCATATCGTTCCCAAAATAATCCGGATCAATGTGACCTCTACAGCTTGCTTTCAACCAGCAGCCGTACGGCCATTAAATCTCCTAGATTTGGAGTGTACAGCCTGTGTAAGAAAGGAAAAAGCTACAGTAGTATGGTACAGCAGTACAGCCTGCTCTTTTCTGCCTGTTTTGAACAGCAGATTGCTCTTCCCTTCTCAACACTAAAGCACATTTACGCAATCATGGAAGACTGTATACAACTAGATCTGAGGGTGTACAACCTATGCATAAAGAAAGGACAGCTACAACAGTGGTACGGCCTGTTGTACTTGCTGGTCACTTCAGCAATCTACTCCTCTTTTTCTCCTTGAATGCAATCTGCCCTCTTCAAACTCTCTTTCTCTCTTTTCATGTGTGATCAACTTCTCCTATCTTGTCCTCTTCATGCTTTGAGAGAAAATAACAATCTCCTCAATCCTAGCTGCCACCTATCTCAATACAGCTAAGATTAAATCCTATTTAAGTCACTAATGTTCAAGAACTTCTAGAACATTTCATTGAGATTCCTAAGACTAATTGACTTCAAAACATAAGACTTTTACTTTTTCTTTTATTTTTCAAGTGAAACTACAAGATGGAAATATTTTTCACTTTTCCTAAGTGGTCACTAAAGAAATGTCTCGAACCACCTAATGCATGTTCACACTGAACCTGTGCAAGAAGTTCTTGCTCGAGCTACATTTCTCAACAGATCATTCACAACCCAAACATTTTATAGATACAAGAATAAATATAGACCAGTGCATAGATTTGGCAAGTAATTGCCACTATACAATCCTTTGTTTATTGTATTGATCACAGCATTAATGATGGCATAATTGCATCTACAATATAATACTATATAGGTGCCGATTGAGAAAGCACACATGCAAGCAAACCAGCTGGTGTGCATCTAGGTGTTATTGTGTTTGGTAGAATGGATGTCTTTTTCTTCATTTCATACTGCATGAACATGTGCTAGAGCGCATGCACAATACATTCACACATATACCTGCATTGTATATGTACATAGGCATAGGCACAAACACACACGGGCACACACCAGTCCATACCTATAAAACAATCTTCACATATTAACTTCCATATATTATGTTAACTTGACAAGAAAGGAACAATGTGAACAACACTAAAATAAAGTTGATTAACAAATTACATCATTATTTTTTACCAAAACAAAGAACAGAGATCCCCTCATCCTAGAAATACATTGAACAGCCACATACATCCAATAACAAAGAGAGATCAAAAGATCACAGCAGGTGCAAACAATTTAAACCCGTAAAAGGATACAGAGATATCATATATGCCAATGAACACAAGATAACCTACTAATATTTTATCATGGAACATAGAGGAAAGGATACTGTAAAACTCCAAATCTCTGAGATATATAGATGTGTGTACATATCTTAAGACCATAAAAAGGCATACTGATCTCCCGAGTTAAGGCGTATAACACAGGATCAATGAATTCTAGGATGCTTTCAATTATTTTCCAAAGGATGCCCATCCTTATTTATCATATTTGCCTTCATTAAATATGTACATTGTGGTAAGCAATGCTGAGAACCCAACTAAACTGACCTGAGCCTAGTTGAGGGAATACCTTCCGAACCGGTCATCAAACAAGAATAGGCCAACCATAATACATAGTCAGCAACAAACAACTGAAATACTAGCTCTATGACACACACCCTAAAAGTTGCTAAGAAACTGGGGTTTAGGGCTCAGAGCAAATTTGATTTCACTATCGTATTGATTTGAAAGATGATATCATTTATGCAACCTTTAAGGAACTGAATGCATTGTTCTGTCCTGAGTGATGCAAAAATTCAAATTCTGACAGATGTTATCAACAAAGTATGTGCGCAAATTTGTCGGCATCTAACTCAACCACGTAGAATACCACAATATCCTCGACTTGAAACTATTAAAAAGCAAATCAAAATGGCCCTAGTTTAAATGTTCAGACACTACAGAGTTTGTTAACAGCAAACCCAATTTCTAACTGTTCAGACACTTCAGAGTTTGTTAACTGGAGGTATTTGGTGTGAATACCTGTTACGTAATCCAACGTTAATACTTGCCTAGTACCCACCCCTGCAAGATAACCGAGGCCTCAATACCTTGCCGAGCTTTACTGTATGATGTCTATGATAAGGTTGGGTTAAAAAACATTGAAAACAATGAGAAAATTAGATAACATGAGCTTTTAGCTACAAAAGATGATAAATTTATCAACACTGTTCATTTTACATGGGTATCTATCTTAAGGCATCGAAGCCCTGCATTTTCAAAAAACACGTCATGTATTTCGAAAACCGGATAGAGAACGTTTCATTGAAGTATTTATGACTTACCAAAATGATCGGGAAAATTCCCAAGTCCTAAACAGTTTCTTAAACCTGAAATGGGATATTCGAGGAAGACGACAACGTTAGAGCTTTATGTTTATTTCTAAGTGGCATCAATCTTCTTCGGGTTCCAACCAGACCTGGCATTTGACACCACTGCCTCTCAAATGAATATTTAATGGCGGTTATGTGTTTTGAGTGACTTCATAAGAGTGCCAATGTTTTCGGCCTCGTCAAACATGACAACCCATATGTATTAAATTTATTAATATAATTTTATTCATGTCATATTTCATAGTAAAAATTAAATTTATCAGTCAAATAAGTTTGAAATTTTTAAAATTTCCTAAAAACATATACCTAGAAAAAACTTATATATCAAGCAATATCTATTAAATTATTTGAATTCAATACATTCCATAATCGGGCTGTATGTGCTATGAAATGGCTTTTCTTAGCTAAAAATAAGGGGAAGGGAAATTGGTATTTTTTATCTAAAATTTCACAAGGCTCGTTTTGGATTTATGGAATCTCAGTTTTCAAATGTTAATAGTGCACAATCTAGTATCAATGTGGGATTCGATGGTGATGAATCCATTTCTGCACCAAAAAACAGTGATCAGTCAAAAATTGCAATTTCAACAAAGATTGTTTGACTAGATTTCGGTGATGGAAAATCAAAAAAATCTAAATCATAGAATGTTTAGTCTTCTTCTTTCTTAAAGTCCAATGTTTTGAAAGCTCTAACCTTAATAGCATAACCAATAGGTTGTAATAGTGAATAAAATGTCCAATGGACTCTTGTTCTTTAAAGTTTTCCTCAACTTGCTATAACCTCCATAAATATTATTTTGGATGTTTGAATCTCTTTGTTGAGAAATGAGTGAAAACCATGCAGAACTTCTCATTATATATGCATCACTACTCACACTATGAGCCTTTGGGTTTATTCAAGCCCCCAACCCATGTCACTTGTGGATATGAATTGTAAAATCATTAAAACATATAATTCATTCTTGTTGTTTACACACATGGAAAGTGTTATGGTTAGGCGAGTAGAACTTTGATTATTGATACATACTTTTAGATATTGCTCTCTAATATTTATATTTCAAAAACTCTTTATATAATACAAGAGGTGGGGGACGACAAAAGACTACTCAAGCAAATCTACCTCTTTAATTTTTACTCTGCCCCTTCCAACCGGCATGCTTAGTGAACCCATAAATTTAATAATTACTTTCACTCGAATCCTTGATGATGGGGAATAGTGAAACCTGAAATGACCCAATGGATCAAGAAGAAACTAAACGAAAATGGTTGAAATAAGGTTGGCGGTAACTTGGACCGTGGGGTTCTATATTATTCAACTACCTCCATTCAAGTTGAATTGCAATCCTATGATGTGATATTGGAGATTCATGTTGAAGATGTAGGGCACCCAAATTCCAAGCATCAGACCCACCTTGAAACTGTGCATTAACATCGCTATTTCAAAACTACAAGAACTTCTACATCCAACTCGATATTCTAACTTGTATTTTGAGAGAGAGAGTGGACAACCATGATCCTGAAAGGGTTTCTCTCATCTAATGAATGGAATGGAGAGGTCATACTACTACACAATAATGCTCCTCAATTTCAACTAGTGAGTTGAAAATCTCCCAAAGCTAGATAGATTTACCCCATGTGAATTCACCATGACGGTAAATATGTAGGAGCTTGTGTTTGTTTCATGAATGTTGATCCAAACATAGAGGCAAAATAATCTATCTTTTCATTTGTCTTTCTCTCTTTTGTTCATTGTAACACCCCAAGACCTAGCCCAAGTTGTAAATGTGAATATGTTTTTTAGGTTATTATAAGTCAGGAGGCTTATGTGATGACTAGGTCGGAGAGCCTATGCTAAAAGGCCAGTGAGCCTATTTTTGTGTATGTAAACACTCATATCATTAATATAATACATCGTTGCGTGTAGACCAACCACGATAAAAGAGTATGGGGGACTAAACTCCACTAGGGAGGGAAAGGGAGGGCTAAGAGGCTAGGAAAAGGAGCTAAGCTTGAGGGCTTGTTTCAAAAGGAATATTATAATATTATTTCTAAAGGCTATGGTGAGGGTAATTATTTTATCCTAAGTTCTTATGAGAAGGTGAATGAAACCCAAGTGGAGAGAAACGAGCTCCAGGAGATCCAAGTGTCATCAAGGGTGCATGCAAATAAGTGTGGGGGGAAGTAGTCGGCTCGCCACTCACTCAGTGATTCACACATTCAGCCATTCATCCAATGCTTTGGAGGAGCCTTACCTCTGGAGTTGGCACGCACTCCTGCAACTACCCTGTACTTTCCTGTCATCAACAGTAAATCTGTAACATCCCCGACCATCAACCTCTGTCGGGTAACACTACCAAAACCCCTTTATCTTTTCTTCTAGCTCTGATACCATGGAAATTTATAAACATATCTATCTAATGCAATCTAAACAGTTATAGCATTATGTTCATACACTTATTCATGCAGAATAACATTAAACCTACATACAATATATACAGACAATTATGATAACATTATAACTTGATTTCCAGATACACATCATACAGAGAACAGAGATTTGGTACTTATCTTTTAATAAATGACCACCAACTACGTGCAGACCTTCCACGAACCTCCCAGCCTTAGACCACGTTGCTCATCACGCTCGGCAGTGGGTCACCCCCGAGCTGGGACTAAACTCCATCGAGCGAGGAATTCCTAGGCTTGGCAAGGACAATAGGAAAGTCGCACAGATCAACATGAAGGATTATCTCCCAAGAGCCAGCTCACACTACAGCCTACAGCCTCTCATTCCCCACATACCTGTCCCACCCTAAGAAGTGTGCCCCTTCTCTGCTTAGTAGTTCTTTGGCTACCCCACTTCCCTTCCAGGGCTTCAGCAACAGTCCGAACAGGAATTCTCCGAGCACTATAGCTGCAGTTGGGCTCCCTCTGGGAAATCACTTCCCCAACAACCTCTCTCACCTAGAGAGAGTTGCTTACAGTCCTGACAACCTGCTTCTTCAATCCACGAGCCTAACAACCCGCCTCTTCAGACCACAGACCTGACAACCTGCTTCTTCAGTCCAGCTCCTAGGTCAATTAAAGTAAGGTGAAGGCAATAGCAAGCTCGGTATAAAACAGATGATGGCAGCAAGCCACGCTCAGTCAAGGAATTGCGTGGGTTGTAACATCCAACCGTTAAGACACATCACGGGCTCAGGAAAATATAGGGTGCGTCGTGTTGACGATTAAAAACGTCAACGAAGTTTCGCCCGCAAAGTGTTGCTAAAGCCTATTATTATAAAAACTAAATAATACTACTAGGTGGGGCCCCCTTGAACTATTGAAGATCAGATATGTTCATTTTTTATGTTGTGATGATGTGCGACATGGCTTACATGGTTGATGAGATATTGTTGTTATTGGTTATGATTTGTGCTTATGAAGTGTTGATTCCTTATGTTACTACAACCTATGCTATTCATTAATATCGTTGTTATATGTTCTTATTGCACCTGCACAACAAACATGTTAGTGAAATTACATGGGCAGTTTTGAGAAAGGCAAAAATACTATAACAAGTGCAAAGAAAAGGAATCTAATTATGTGTTTTAACTACTACATGCAAACAATTGAAAGGAAATGAGAAACAATTGCAAAGGGGAAGAAATTCAAGCTATCCTATATACTATATTACATGCATAAAAGACTTAACGATTATTGCTAAATCCTATCTAGCAAAGTAAATGGTTATGCAATTGTGATTGAGTTATATGGTTAATACGCATATGGTATGAAATGTTAGGGGCGCATTTGGCAAGGTAATAGTGATAATGGTTATGCGAATTGTTATATGGAACTGGAATTATGTTATGGCATAAGTTAGAAAGGTGGTATGGTTATTRGTTTTTAATGTGGTGATGGTCTCGATACATGGGTTGATTGATGGCGTTAATTAAGAACTCGTTGGCATGTATTGATGAATTAATGCATTGTGGGTGGAGGCAACGTGCATTTACTGAACGTCACCTTTAACCCTCYTGTTASCCGCCATCCTAGTCGGGCTATTGTTCAATCTTGTTGTTGTGGTTATGCTCTGAATTTTTAGCAGGGAGGAACCGCTTGGCCAGCTCTCGTTTTAAGGAATTCAATTACAGGTATGTCCTTTTTTTGGCCATTTGTGATTGTGCTCTGGTTATGAAATGATTACTAGCTCAGGTGTATTGGTTTGTGTTTTCCTAAGTGTCACAACTGTGCGAAATTTTGTTCTTGAATGAAGAGTGGATGGTTCTTCCTGTAATAATATTGAATTCGTGGAATTTATTGGTCATCCTGGGTGGTATCTCTCTGTTATCCTTGTTGGTTTTGTTGGAGGGTTTTTATTTTGTCTTGAGTGGATGGCTATCTTCACACATTTGTCATTAAACCTAGTCTTTGGCTTTTATGGGGTTAGTAGTTGGAGGTCTCCTGCGTCACTATATTTCGTTCACTTGGGCATTGGTTGTTTCCACAACTGAGGGTCGTGAAGTGAGTGTTTCGTTCTTAACTCGGCCCTGTCTTCACCTAGTAACTGTGGTAGTTTGAACGAAGAACATGAGGGTTATACCCTGCGTGCATTAAAAAAAATTGCCAGGCTGAATGGGAGCCTCACCTTTTTGTTATGGCCCCCTTCCATGCATTGTTACCTGTCCACGAATGAATCATGGCTCTCTCTCTGTGCACACCCTTGGCCTCAAAGATTCCACCATTACGAGGAGTTGGATCCATTCCCCTAGTGTTGGCTACAGAGTAGACCCTTAACCCTCCAGTCTGGAGTTTTATAGAGGAGATTGTCTTGCATGTCAAGTTGCTATGGGTTATTGTGGATTGAATGTATCGTCGATTACTTTGAATACGGACCCACCCAGTTGGTCGTATGACAATCGTGTTGGTTTGGCACTTAGTTACTGCCTCTGTGATAATAATGATAAACCCTACATTGCTAATTGCACTTTCAAAGTACATAGTCACTCTCCTTATGTTAATAACTCAATATTATTAATGCAAAAGGCCTCTGCCCCGATTCGATTCGATGCGTGGGTCTGCGTAGTTGCCACAACTTGTTAGGTTGATTGATTTTTTACAACAGTGGCAAATTTTTTGGTTGATACATACTCACTGGTATTTGCACTAATGATTATTTGGATAATTAGCTGGCATTGATTACAAAGGCTTGATGTTGCTCACGCATGTCACGTTGTGTGTATGGTGTTTTGCAAAATGAAATAATGGGCATGGTAATTGTGGTTTTTCTTTGGGGTCGAATGACTATTGAACTGGATGAGTGTAGAGAATATATCCACTGCATCCTTATGTTTGTTCGATTGTATAAGCCTAAGTTTGCACAACATAGTCAATTACGGTGTGACTAAATCGAAGAGATATTGTATTAAATCGATGGCTCAGCACGATGGGTTGAGTTATTGTCGTGACTGTGTGTTTGTTGTGTTAAGTGGAAATGTTGCATCATGGTGTTTTGTTGGCTGAGCACTGTGTATAACATAGATGGTTTGGGTTTTCACACTCAGGGATACCCACAGGGTTTTAAGCATGTTTTGTTGTAGCCCGATCATTTGTTGAGACAGGCTTGTTGTTGATACCTTGTCGATTGGATAGGTGGCCCATCTTTTTACAGACACATTAGATTGGGCTTGCACAATGATGGAGTTACACTTGCATGATTAAATTATTCGGCGCATATCTTGTGTTGGAATGGTGGTTGTTGTCTGTTTAATTGTCAATTCGGGTTTTGGCAATTTGATCTTTATTATTGGGTGACTGCCTATATATATTTAACGAATATCATTGCATTTAAAATGACAAACCCGATGTCAGTGATACTATGACCTCATTGTTAATTTTGGAAACATGAATTGGAGTATATTTGTTGATTGAAGTAATGTATGGGCAGTGGTTGATTTTGATGGTTTACAGATTGGAAATGGGTATTGTTCAAAAATTGTATAAAATGCAAAGT
>ML803597.1:11025-22922 GCA_009831015.1 Picea engelmannii | reverse complement strand
CTTTAGCCAAGTAGAATCTAAAAATTCTTGAGTAAGATCATCTCATATCTTTTCCTCAACATTTATTTGGCGATCATACTGGGGAGATCCTTGATATCTCTCCGGTTAAATTTTATATTCGATTTTTCATCGATACATCTTTCTCTTTCTGATATTGATTCTTTGACTATTTTTCTATTAATGATTGTTCCTGTTGCAAGGCAGCCCAATCTTGAGCCCGGTCACCAAGAATAGACCAACATTGCTTTGAACTTGTTTCATACTATTTTAGACACTGCTAGGACCCGTGTTGAGCTTAACTGTTCTTGGGAAGCAATTGAACGAGATATTAGTGTTCAAGAACAATTGGAAGCTAGATGTAGGCAACCTAGAAATCAACAATAACCTTTTGTTTCTTCAGTTTGGGCCTTTCTTTGATGTCATTAGATTCGCGTGCTTCTAGAAGAAGAAGAGGCTTGTCACCCGAAATCAATCCTATTGTTGAAATAGGAAGAAGAAACGTAGTGTTAGCTATCCCACAAAGTACTTTAAGGAGGACTTTATCTGATTCATCCAGCTCGTCTTTCTTTCCCTCACCTATCACCCACGAGATGGAATCTAGTGGAGGCTCTGGTGGTACCAAAAGTGCTCCATCTTCTCAATCTTCATCATCATCAGTAATTGGTAGCTTATATAACCACCATATTCCTATCCAATCTTCCACAAATCCCGCCAAAGTCATCAAAAAGTATCGACTTTTTCAGTTCAAAGAAGACGCCACAACCACACTGTGGCATGGGTCCTCCCCTCTTAACCTAACACCTGCTACTCGTCCACTTCCAAAGTTTAAAGAGCACCTGCCTAAGTTTTTGGGGAATAACATTGTTAGTACCAATGAACACCTAGTGGCATTTTCTACTGCTTGTCATAACACAGGGGCCAACGACAATGACACCTACATGAGCTTGTTCATCAATTCCTTGGAAGGAAAGGCTGCGGCCGACTTCTTTGACCTTCCTCCTAACATCCTGTCTACTTAGGAGGAGTTAATCGATTAGTTCAGATCCACTTATGGGAAATCCAAAAGCCCTGCCAAGAAGTTAAGGGAATACAATAACGTCACTTATAAAGATGGTGAATCCATCTAGTCTTTCAACTTGCGTTTCACTAAGTTGTACAATCAAAGCCCCGAACTTATCCGCCCCCAGAACCAAGCCGCTTTCATGCATTACTACAATGCATTGCCTTCTCCCTACCGTCATAGGCTTGAAGAAAAGGCCATTGATAATCTTGGTTCCGCTCTGCATACTTGCTCAAATATGAAGAACAACTTGAACGAACTGGTCTTTCCCAGGGAGAATCAGTTAGACAAACAGATATGTCCGCTCTCTTACAACTATTTCAAGATATGAACAATCATATGATAGCATTTGAGCGGAAGGGTATTGTCTCCCCTCTTACCCCTGGAGCTTCATCCTCTTCTGCAACCCCCTTTAGAAATCTGGTTGAAAACAATTTTCAGCTTAAGGCTATCCTGCCTCGCAGTTGGTGTAACTTTTGCGAGGAACACCACGAAGAAACCACATGTGAGGTAAAGAAGAGTGTCAGAGATAAGATCTTTGGTAAAAGACTAGAAGCTACTATCGTTGTCCTATATTTCTCAGATCCAGAAGATATCATGATCATCAATACTAGAAATAAAGCATATGCATCCAAGGGAAAATTTTATTCTCCCCGCACTTCTTCTACCCCGATCTCATCCTCAACCGCTGCTACAACCCAGATTCCTAAAAGTCTTGAGAGTCAAAGAATCACTCCCCCTCTTCCCTCTTCTAAATACAATATCTTGAATCAATTGGCCAACATCAAAGCAGTTGCAACCCTCTTAGACATGGTTGTCGTCCCTGAACAATAGATGTATCTGAAACAATTAATGGAAGGAAAAGCTTCCTTTGTAGCCAATATTTACGAAGAGGTAGACGAAGAGGATTCTTCTATAAATAAAGTAGGTGTACATAACTTCAAATACCTTGTAAAAAACCCCCCTTTTTATATTTCTGTAAAGATCATGGATAAGATTGCCCATTGTTGCCTCATTGATGGTGGTTCAGGCCCAAGTGTCATGTAGAAGATTATTATGGAAGAGCTAGGCTTGTCTTGTACAAACGAAAATGCCAGAAGAATGCTCTCCGATAATAGTCTAAAACAAACAACCATAGGTGAGATTAAAGATGTAACCTTGGTTTTATGCGCTCATCCTGAGATAAGGACAACCCTCAACATTCAAGTGATTGATATGCCTGTAAGCAATTACTCAATTATCTTGGGGAGATATTGGCAAGCCCTAACAGGTGGATACCTCTCACTCGTCGAGACACATTTATCCATTCCACAGAATGGTAAGAAAATTATAGTCCTTAGAGAAGGAAGAATTTCACCCTACATAGAGAGTGTTCTGCAATCTAGCGTAAACTATATCAAAGAAGACCTAGGAGTGTATTCCATCTTTGCCGAAGGGGATAATATTCCTTTGGAAGAATTGATTTAGATGATGATTTATGGCATATGCACTTTGATGGTTCACACTCTACGGAAGGTAACGGGGCTGGTATTATCTTGGTTTCCCCTGCAGGGAAAATTCATAATATGGCATACATGTTGGAGTTTGCTTGTACAAACAATGCCGCTAAATTCGAAGTTTTATTATTAAGCATTGAGAACGCCCTTAATCTTGGTTGTGGTCACCCTTCAATTTTCAGAAATTCTGAGTTTGTTGTGAACCTGATACATAATACATGCTCTCCTAGCGACAAGATGATGGAACGATACTCCCAAACTATTTGGGCACTTGTCTTGAACCTTCTATCTTTCAACGTCAGTCATGTTAAGAAGGAGTTGAATTCGATGGTTGATCGGTTAGTTGTCTTAGCAGACTCTCCTAATCAACAACTTTTGCCTCATGGGTATGATTGTGCTTTTCAATCTCTACATCGTCCATATATTGTTGACATTGAAAGATCTTGGGATGCCCTCCCTCATGATGAGAGCATTTGTGCTGTAATTCAAAATGAACCTCTTAAGCCCGAGGAGATTATTTCCACATAAAATAATGAGATTCCTAAGGGCTTGACTCCTCTTGAGAGTTTGTTTTCATTAAGTGTTGTAGGCAACAAGGAAAAACGGAAAGAAGAGGAGTTACAAAAGAAGGTGGTTGAAACCATCCTTTTGAACATTAGGACACCTAAATCTTCAACGAATGTTAAAATAAATGTCCAATGTTCTGTTAGAAAAGAGATGGGGTCCACCAGGCTACTCGGTGAATCTCAAAAGGTTTTTGCTTGGTCTTATGAGGATCTTCGTGGTTTTGATCATGGTCTTGTTCAACATGATATGAAACTAGCTAGGCAAAAACAAGAACTTGTTAACTCTGCACTGGAAGCACCCTTTCGAAGGGAGTTGAAAGATTTCTTAAGGGTTGGAACGTTTTTTTCAGTCCAGCCTGAATGGGTTCCAAATCGAGTACCTACTTTAAAGATCACAGATCATACTAGAACCCCCATTCATCTTCTCACCTTCAGTCAGTCTATTATGAGAAATCCTTTTCCCCCCCTCTATACAAGAATGATTCTGCAGCAGGTTGTAGAGTTACAGTTGAAGGCCTTACTTGACAGTTTGTTTGGTTACAATAAAATCAAGATAGAAAGGGAAAATGTTCACAAAACCACTCTTATCACAAATTGTGATACTATGTCTTACAACTGCTTGCCTTCTGGCTTATTTGATGCAAGTACCGCCTTTAAAGGGCCTATACACATAGCTTTCAATGAATTGGTCAGCCTCCATGCTTATCTTTATGATTTAATCATGTGCGTCAAAGGGCTGATAATTACATCAGAGTTTCAAGCGTTGGGTCCTTTCCAAATTACTTTTGTCTTGGACACTAACTCAAACATTTTAAAGGAATTATAGAGACAATTGTTTTCCTACAACACTAACAATCCTTGCTTGAAGTATTGCGAGGGACCAGCGTGAAGAGTTCTAATGTTGATTGGATTTTTTGTATACTAGTAGCCTAGCTATGCTTTTAATTTTTCTGTTTCTTTTCTACGCTTACAGTACCTTGATTTCTGCCTTCTAAGTTAAGTTATCTTTCCTTGATGTTTTCAATTGAGTCTTTTACTGTTGTTCTTTTAATTTCTGCATTATTACTTTTGTTGCGATTTTTATCTTTATCATCTTTTAGTGTTTGGTCAAGATAGAATGTTGGATCAATTCTGCCACAATGACACTCCTGCAAAGCATTGTTAGCTGATAAAAATCAAGCTTATACAGTTGTTATGATGTTTCCTTTGAAGGGCCCTTGAAATTGTTGCATATTTCCACTGTTGTCTTACAAGGAATTGGTTATTTCCCGCTTCTTCTTGCCATTTCTTCATCCATTGAGATCTTAAGAGAAAGTTTATAAGTTTTCCTCCTTGAAAGTTAAGAGCATATTCCAGTTTAATGATTATGCATACAATGGTAAAAACCCCTCATACTTAACACTTTTCATCAATTATTCCCAAATTCCCAGTCATCTTTCCATTAAATCCGCTCACTTCCACTTGTTACATAATCATCCGAGTTATATCTTCTTGACCTATTGTTTTAGTCCACGAAACCATGAGTCCTGAGTTATAAATCTGTTAAAAACAAATTTCCCCGTGGAGTCGCCAGTTTGTTGACGATTAAAAACCCCCTTAAACTATTGAAGATTAGATCTGTTCATTTTTTATGTTGTGATGATATGCGACATGACTTACATGGTTGATGAGATACTGTTGTTATTGGTTATGATTTGAGCTTATGAAGTGTTGATTCCTTATGTTACTACAACCTATGTTATTCATTAATATTGTTGCTATATGTTCTTATCGCACCTACACAACAAACATGTTAGTGAAATTACATGAAGGGAAGTTTTGAGAAAGGCAAAAATAATATAACAAGTGCAAAGAAAAGGAATCTAATTCTGCGTTTTTACTACTACATGCAAACAATTGAAAGGAAATGAGAAACAATTGCAATGGGGAAGACATTCAAGCTATCCTATATACTATATTACATACATAAAAGACTTAACGATTATTGCTAAATTCTAGCTAGTAAAGTAAATGGTTATGCAGTTGTGATTGAGTTATATGGTTAATACACATATGGTATGAAATGTTGGGGGCGTAATTAACAAGGTAATAGTGCTAATGGTTATGAGAATTGTTATATGGAACTGGAATTATGTTATGGCATAAGTTAGAAAGGTGGTATGGTCTATTGGTTTTTAATGTGGTGATGGTCTCGGTACATGGGTTGATTGACGGCGTTAATGAAGAACTCGTTGGCATGTCCTGATGAATTAATGCATTGTGGGTGGAGGCGACGTGCATTTACTGCACGTCACCTTTACCCCTCCTATTCGTCGCCACCCTAGTCGGGATATTGTTTGATCTTGCTGTTGTGGTTATGCTCCAAATTTTTAGCAGGGAGGAACCGCTCAGATAGCTCTAGTTTTAAGGAATTCGATTACAGGTATGTCCTTTTTTTTTCCATTTGTGATTCTGCTCTGGTTATGAAATGATTATTGGCTCAAGTGTATTGGTTTGTGTTTTCCTAAGTGTCACAACTGTGCGAAATTTTGATCTTGAGTAAAGAGTTGATGGTTCTTCTTGTAATAATATTGAATTCGCGGAAGTTATTGGTCATCCTGGGTGGTAGCTCTCTGTTATCCCTCCTGGTTTTGTTGGAGGGTTTTTCTTTTGTCTTGAGTGGATGGCTATCTTCACACATTTGTCACTAAACCCAGTCTTTGGCTTTTATGGGGTTAGTAGTTGGAGGTCTCCTGCATCACTGTGTTTTGTTCACTTGGGCATTGGTTGTTTCCACCACTAAGGGTCATGAAGTGAGTGTTCTGTTCTTAACTCGGCCCTATCTTCACCTCAATACTATGGTAGTTTGAATGGAGAACAAGAGGGTTATACCCTGCATGCATTAAATAAAATTGCCAAGTCGAATGGGAGCCTCACCTTTTTGTTATGGCCCCCTGCCATGGATTGTTACATGTCCACAAATGAATCATGGGTCTCTCTGTGTCCACACCCTTGGCCTCAAAGGTTCCACCATTACAAGGAGTTAGCTCTGTTCCCCTGGTGTTGTTTACAGAGTGGACCCTTAACCCTCCAGTCTGTATTTTTAAGATTGTCGTGCATGTCAAGTTGCTATAGGTTATTGTGGATTGAATGTATGGTCGATTTCTTTGAATACAGACTCGCCCAGTTGGTCGTATGACAGTCGTGTTGGTTTGACACTTAGTTACTGCCCCTGTGATAATAATGATAAACCCTACATTGCCAATTGCACTTTCAAATTACATAGTCACTCTCCTTATGTTAATAACTCAGTATTGTTAATTACTCAGTATTGTTAATGGAGAAGGCCTCTGCCCCAATTCAATTTGATGCGTGGATATGCGTAGTTGCCACAACTTGTTAGGTTGATTGATTTTTTACAACAATGGCGAATTTTTTGGTTGATACACAGTCACTGGTATTTGCACTAATGATTATTTGGATGATTAGTTGGTATTGGTTACAAAGGCTTGATGTTTCTCACGCATGTCGCATTGCGTGTATGGTGTTTTGCAAAATGAAATAATGGGCATGGTAACTGTGGTTTTTCTTTGGGGCCGAATGACTATTGAACCAGATGATTGTAGATAATATATCCATTGCATCCTTATGTTTGTGAGATCGTATAAGCCTAAGTTTGCACAACATAGTCGATTACGGTGTGACTAAATCAAAGAGATATTGTATTAAATCGATGGCTTAGCACGATGGGTTGAGTTATTGTCGTGACTGTGTGTTTGTTATGTTAAGTGGAAATGTTGCATCGTGGTGTTTTGTTGGCTGTGCACTGTGTATAACATAGATGGTTTGGGTTTTCACACTCAGGGATACCCATAGGGTTTTAAGCATGTTTTGTTGCAGCCCGATCATTTGTTGAGATAACCTTCTTGTTGATGCCCCGTCGGTTGGATAGGTTGCCCAGGTTTTTGCAGTCACATTAGATTAGGCTTGCACAATTATGGATTTACACTTGCATGATTAAATTATTCGGCGCATATCTTGTGTTGGAATGGTGGTTGTTGTATGTTTAATTGTCAATTCGGGTTTTGACAATTTGATCTTGATTATTGGGTGACTGCCTATATATATTTAATGAATATCATTGCATTTAAAATGACAGACCCGATGGCAGTGATATTGTGACCTCATTGTTAATTTTGGAAACATGAATTGGAGTATATTTGTTAATTGAAGTAATGTATGGGCAATGGTTGATTTTGATGGTTTACATATTGGAAATGGGTATTGTTAAAAATTTGTATAAACTGCAAAGTACGTAAATGAAAGGAACATAACCCCTTACAAATTGTGTGGAATACATATTGTCTTGTGGTGGCACTGTGTTGGATATTTGATTATGAGCAGTGAACTAGTCAATTGCACAAAAAATGTTAATTGGTCAAAATGATTGATGGTTGACGCATCTCTTTTCGCAGAATGTTTTATGGATCACTTAATTAATTTCATGAATAGTAATCACCTTTCTTCCCTTCCATGATTTCATTTTCCGCTAATTACAAATCCCATCACCTTCCCATTTCATTTTTTCACTCCATGTTCTGAGATTGATTACAGTCAAGAGAATTTCGTTGTTAAGGTAGTTGAAAGTGGTTGTGTCTTGTGTGGATTACAATGATGTTTTATTGGTTTGCTTTTCAGTTGATTGTTGTTTTCATTGAGCAGTGCCCATGTATTTCTTCCCCCTCATTATATCATATTTTCGCTCAATACAAACCCCTCACATATCCCAGAACCCTTTTTCACCCCCTGCTCATTGATTAACAATAGAACAATTTGTATGGATTGGATTGCATAAGTTTGATACATTGTTGAGCCAAATCTATTTCATATTTTTAAGAATTGTCATGTATGGTTATTTAAAAGACTATTTGCTAATCGATCACACATGCAGGATGAGTTTTTTCAGTCGAGGTAACCATGGTCGAGGAAACAGAGGTAGAGGTAATTGGAACCGAGGCCCAAGAAGGCCCAGGTTCTCCATACATTTTGATGTTGATTCACAAGAGCTTGACCAATTGTTTCATGTCGGATTCTTCAATTAGATTGTGCAGGGAATAGTCTATCCTAGGCCAGAAAGGCCTCCTTTCCAAGCCTCGCAAGCCCACAGTATCCCCGTATCTCCTCATGTCTCATTACAACCCAAGGTCCTTGAAAATGATGGATGGCAGGAGATTGTCCACCAGGTAGTCTCCCAACATCCTGGCTAGCCCAACTTTTCCTTGCCTGCTCCTCCGCCTGTTAAACCCATTGCACAAGCTGCCCCTGACCACTCGCCAGTGCAATCCTCCTGTTATCACCCTGTAATTTCCCTGGCTAAGGAGCAAATCGGTAGGGGTAACCACAAAACCACTTCGAGTCAAGGATCTATCCGTCCAAGACTCAGAGAGGGATCTCTCTACCTAATATAGATTTCTTTGAAGAGGATATTAGGCTAGTTATGCAGAGCATGGGTTTGTTTATGGGTTTTGAATTGGTTTGGTTGAGACATAAAAGGAACATTGGGCAAAATGGAGTCAAAGATCAAAGATGATTGAATGAATAAATAACAAAGACATATATAACCAAGAAAGATAGTCACATCAACAGATTCTTATAATTTGTTAATGGAAAAAAAGCATAGATTAGGGTCCAATTTAAATGCAGACCAGAGCTCATCTGAATTCTACATCCAATTTTTAGAAGGAAAACATTAATATCATTTAAAGCCAGATCAGGTTGTCTAAGACAAATCCTGAAACATAATCTTCTTATAAAGGATAAGGAAAGAAAACAACATGAGAAACAAGGGAATAACAATTTACATCAGAAACACTTCACCACAGAGAATGACACGAGAATCTGGAAATAAAGTCTTAGTATTCATTCATTACAGTCAATTAAAGCCTGTGAGCATTTTTACATTTAGGTCATCCCAAGTCCAACCCTTTCTTTCATAAAAGTTATAGGCTTTATAGCCTTTACATAACAGTTCAAGATCCTATAAAAATGGATCTGAAATACTTAAAATAGAATAAAATCAAAACTAGTATGATATATCAAATCTAGTCCTGATTTAAGGGTCAACCCTTATCAACTAGATCTTCAAAAAAATTCAACAACATTCAACACTATTTGATATCTTTAATAGCTTTCCAAGCGATGACAAGGCATTTCAAAATCCTATTTTGACAAATAAGCAATTTTTTAACCAAAAATTGAAAAGCCACTTAACCTTCTTGCATTAACATCTGCCTCAAAAAATGGAAATAGATGATGAATTGTATCCTTTTAATTTTTATCTTTCATTTGGAACCCCTTCCAAACGATTTGGAAACAAAAATCTTCAATCTGAGCAAAAAGATGAGCATTCTGCCAGTTTTTGCGTTTTTGGTGGCTTATAGGTATAAAATAGAGTAGGGTTAGCTACCGAAAGCAGAGCTTTCAACAACTAACAACACTTTGAGGAAAACGAATAAGCTGCCGAAAATCCTGAGTTTTTCACAACCTTTCAAAACTGCAAAAAATGGATTTTGTTCGATCTACCTACTCTTTAGGATCCTTATCTAGGTTCTCAACAACTTCTGCTAGAGATTTTAAATCAGGATGTGCTCTTGGCTTATGATTTTTAAGCCTTATTTTGATCCTTAAACCTCCAACCATTTTAAGTAACTTACGATTCTCCTTGAGAAATTTCTTATTCCTCTTCTGTTTCTTTACATGCATTTTAGCTAACCTTTCAAAACAATCTCTTACCTCATCTGATGTGTTGCTTATAGTCTAGTTTTGGGATTTAATGACCCTCTCAAGCAACTTCATCTCTGATATATATTTTTTAAGCTTTTCAATCTTTGATGATGACTTCTTTGCTTTGCTTGTTGATGCTTCAGGAATCTCCAGGTCTGGAACCTCTGGTGAAAAAGGTGCTTCTTCAAAAACAACTTGCTCAGGAACCTCTCCTTCTACTGACTCTAAATCCTCCTCTGAATCTGTATAAGGAAGATTCATGACATTTTTTTCAGGGGCACTAGCTTGCCCTTCTGTAGCTTGATTGAAATCAAACTTCTTTTTATCTCTCTTAGACTTAGAAGAAGAAACTGGCTCCTTTATTCGTACTGGGGAGATGGCTCTTCTTTTCCTTTTACTGCTCATGGGTGTAGAAGATTTCTAGGATGAGATCTTCTTCTTGTCCTTCGGCTGGGGTTCTGGTTTAAATTCTCCCTAGAAAAGAAGATGCTCACAAGTCTTATTACTCCTCTATAATTCTTCAAGCACTATAAGCTTGAAGAGGTTGTGATGGGAGAGCCTACCTTGCACCTTGCTAGGTTTGGCCTGGACCTGGTGTGTCATTTTTTTCAAGCTTTTGTGAAGGTAGAAGGGTAGATTCAAAGGGCATCTACCTATAAAACGGTTCATAAGCTTGAAATGGTAGAACATTACTCTACCATATCTGCCTTCACATGTGATGTATACCTGAATTGCTTTAAGAAAATGTTTCCACTTTTCTTCCAAGAAGGATCTAGGGATATCCTTCTTCCAAGTGATACATTTGTGTTCATACTTGACATAAGACCTAAATTCAATGTCTTTAGTAGTGGTTGATTTGAACCATCTTTCACCAAATCTAGGCATCTATGTTGTTGTTGCAACAATGGCTTCAATAACCTATACCTCAATTGTTCGAACTCTGGCCTTGGGTCCATCAAAGGTCAATGCAAATGCCTCAGCCACACCTTGATGAAATCCTTGGATTTTTTCACAAAACCTGTAGCAGCCAACATCTCTGAACATCTGGCAAATCTCAGGGTGAGATTCCAGATATGTTATGTCATTGAGCTCCTTCCTGAGCAAAGATCCTCCCTTCTTCATCTGCAAAACCAATTGTCAATACCTGCAATATAATAAAATCAGGCTTGAGGAGACACAGTGGCGTTGATAGGGGACGAATTGAAGTTTGGGCAGAGGAAAAATGTGTGATATGGGGGAAAATATTTGAACGAAAACCCTTGATAAAGAATGAAACTCAAATCACAATGATGAGTGCATATTTGGTCAGGACAGACACCATGTGATAGATCGGGTAAAACGAATGATACGAGCTTATGGTGATCGGATCTACTAGATTAGGGTTAAATAGATCTCACTAAATAATAATATCAGACAAACAATCACTTGCCCAGATCGTATTATGATCCAATTCCAGTTAATTTCGGCATCACTTGAGATGATGATGTTGTGTACTGATGGCGGTTTGAGAGTCTGATGGGACAGTCTGACTGTTAGCAGACTTTGTGTTTTCGGTAGCTTAGATCACCTCCCACATGTTGTTTTAACTACCGAAAGTGATAACTTTCGGCAGCTTAGAATACTTTGAAAAATAGCCCTTAGTTGTCAAAAGTGAAATTTTAGAGTTTTTTCTAAATAAAAGTACAAACTCATCACTTCTTGAAAAGACAAGTGAAAAACTCATCCTAAAGACACTTAACTCAAGAATAACAAAAAATATTTCATCTAATAATCCATCCTATCACCTAATGACCATAACTTGGGAAAATTTATTCCAAGAGACAACAAGACTAGCAAGCAAGAAACTCCATCATGAGACCCACCAATCACATCTGAATCATCAGGTATCCTATCATTATAGGATACTAACACCTCCCATGCTAGCAAGAGATTGAAAACTGAGGCCCACCACGCCCTTGATAAAGTAAAAGCCACTGCTGCCCCTTCCTCACCCTCCAATGGCTCTGACAAATC
>ML803597.1:0-10925 GCA_009831015.1 Picea engelmannii | reverse complement strand
AGTCTCTTCACAAATTTTGCTTCAATTTCATCGGGCTCAGAATCCTCATTCTTGTCTACCTTAAATGATGCTTCTCCGGAGGTGGGTTTATCTTTAACTATTCTCATTTCATATGCAGTCAATGTTCCTAGAAGTTGATCAAACTCCAAGGTTTTTAGATCATTTAGTTCTTCTATAGCAGAGACCTTCGGATTGAATCTATCTGGGAGAGATCTCAAGATTTTCTGAACTAAAGAAGGTTCCTCAATTGTTTCACCAAATGCTTTCATTGCATTTACCATTTCTTCTACTCTCATAAAGTTTTTTCCAACAGTTTCATCTTCTTTCATCTTCAGCTGTTCAAACTGCATTATGTAGGTTTGAAGCTTGGCATCCTTTACCTTCTCATTACCTTCATAACTATTAATGAGTTTATCCCACATTTCTTTGGTAGTTCCTAGATGCATAACTTTTACGAATTATGCTTCAACAAGCCCACTCAAGATAACATTCATAGCCTTAGAGTTGAAGCTTAATTCTAACTTGTCATCCTTATTAGCTAGTACAACTGGCTTTACATAACCAGTGTCTACCACATCCCAGACATCTGCACCTAAAGCCATTATGTAGGTTCTCATTCTAACTTTCCAGAAGCCAAAGTTTGTTCCATTGAATAGAGGGGCCTTATTGGTTGAATTTCCTTCATGGATTGACATGTTTAAGCTCTAGGATCTGCCCTTAGATAAAAGGGGCCAGCTCTGATACCAATTGTTGGACAACTGAGAGGGGGGGGTGAATCAGTTGTTACCATGCTTAAACAATTATGCTTATTTTAAACTCTTTACAATGTACTCAATGACAATCACAATAATCTAGGGAAATAAGTAATAGCACATTCAACATTAGTCACACATATGAGATACACAGAGACAGATATTTCCTGAGGAAACCCATAGAGGGTAAAAACCTCTTCTTCTTTATATGATAAGTAATCTTTATACTCTCTACATTATCATACATATGAGCACCAACTCATAATGAGGCTGGAACCTCTGTTTTGCAAGCTGTTGCTTACTGAGAGCACCAACTCTTTGGTTTATGTAGCACCAACTAGAAGGAAGCACCAACTCCCTTGTTTCTCTAGCACCAACTAGAGGGAAGCACCAACTCCCCGGAGTTCCAGCACCAACTGGATGGAAGCACCAACTTCCAATCATATAGGCACCAACCTGTAAAACAAAGAACTGTAGTTCTCCCTTGCACCACCCTGCCACCATGGTTTCTCTGGCTGCAACCAGATGGAAGCTACAACTCCCTTTGTTCAAGCACCCACTTGAACCTCTGAGGACAAAATTCCTCCCTAGCACCTCCCTTCCACCCTAAAATATAAATCTTTGCTAATGAAACTTATCACAGTGATACAATTTTTATCATTTGCTTACTAGGCTTATCACTGTTCTGCTATGTTGCTCTGCTCTCCTGTATTAGTGTCTCTCTGTCTGCATCTTCCTGGGATTTATGACCTTCTATCTTTCTCTACAGGAGCAACTCAACCTTCCTTTAGTGTCTCATTGTCTTGCTACACACTCCTCCTTCTACACTCTTGAATCCCTCACAACCACAACAACCATCTCTTCTTTGTTCTACGTACTTATAGTCTTTGTGCACCTTCTACATGCTCTCTCGCCATGCTTCTGCATGCTCTCTCCATGTCAAGTGCTCTGCCTGATCATCATCACAACTCTTCAGTTTCTCTAGTAGTTAGATCTCTCTATCAATTACCTCTACGAGCAGTCTTCATTACACTGGCAGATTCCTTGAGACTCTTTAGCTTCTCTAGCAATCACTCATAAGTCTCTTCAAGTCCTCTGGCAGAAACTATCAGTTGTTTCTAGCAGTTACACTCCAAAGCGCAAAAGTATCCCTCCAATCTTATTTAAATTCATCTGCACTGTTGAATTGACATCATTGAATCTTACGTTTATTTCATCGTTTCGGCATTTCGACATTCGGCAATTCGGCATTCGTGTGATTAAGTGTCTCAACACTCTAGGTCGTGAACCCCGAAACTATGAAATGGAGCTTGCCGCTTCAAGCTTTTTCCCTCCAGCTCTTCGACGATGTGACCACCATCGGTGATCGAGTGCTTATCCTTCAATTTCTTTCGCAATTTCGCAATTCGGCATTTCGGCGTTCTTGTGGCGATGTGTTCTTGATGATCCGTGTCCCGGTATCTGAAGCTCCGAAATGGAGATTGGTTGCACTAGCTCCGATCATTTCGGAAATTTGCATTTCGACCTTTCACGATTCTTGCGATGAAGAGTCTCGTCACTTGACTCTTCCAACTCCCGGTATCCAAAGCTCAAAAATGGAGTCGGATCAATGGTCCACACCCTCGCTGATTCGACGGTTATTCTCTGCCCCAGGACTTCATCCTTCGGGACTTTGGGGGAGTGATAGTGATAAAACTCCCGAAGTGAGGTCAGCCTTGCGTCACACGATAACATGTCGTGACCCGAGTGTCTGCCATGTGTCACTCAGAATTGTGAATTCTAGTGGCCTGAAATTCCAAATCAACTTGACACTTGTCATTGTTTGATCATGCCACATGTCATGGTCTTACACCTATCCTTTCTGGCGTGGTCTGCCACATTCACTTCCTGGAACTGTCGGCCCAGATCACTTCGCGATTTCGCATATCGCGATTTCGGGTTTTGCGACTTCGGGACTCCTGTAGTAAGAGTTCTTGACATCCCCAATTCCCAGTATCTGAAATCGTCCTCCTTCTTCCAGAATTTCGGCGTTTTGCATTTCGCGATTCCGGGACTCCTGATGATGAAGAGTCTTGACTCTTCCAACTCCCGGTACCTGAAACTCTGAAATAGATTTATTTCCCGGTCTGCAAAACTCTTCGTTTATGTGCCTCTTTCGGGATTTCGGGATTCTAGATTTCACAACTCCGGGACTCCTGTGTTGAAGAGTCTCAATTCTTGACTTCTCAATTTCCCGGTATCCGAAACTCCGAAATGAAGTTTACGCCCGGTATGTGAAATTCTTTGTTGATGTTCCTCTTTCGGGATTTCGAGATTCCAGATTTCGCAACTCCGGGACTCCTGTGTTGAAGAGTCTCAATTATTGACTTCTCAATTTCCCGGTATCTGAAACTCTGAAATGAAGTTTACGCCCGGTATGTGAAATTCTTTGTTGATGTGCCTCTTTCGGGATTCTGGATTTCGCAACTCCGGGACTCCTGTGAGGGGCCTTTGACATTTACATCTCCCAGTATCCTAAATCCCGGTAGCCGAAACTCCGAAATGGAGTTTGACCAACACTTCGATCTTGCCATTCGATCATCGTTGGGCTGCTGGTCTTCCTTGCCTGCTTGTTTTCCATCAAATGAACAAGCACACCTTTGCATTGCGTTCGACTCTACGTTAATTCCTCCTGAGCTTACTTTGTTCATGTTTTTCCATCGATGCATACTCTGATCTTGCCATCAATGACAAGCATACCTGCTTGTAAACATGCCAACAGGACCTCAGGTTGTAATGATATATGAGGAGTTACAGGGATACCGGGGGCTTGCGGGGCTTGGAAACTAGGGCTTTCAGACCTAGGTTGGACTATTCCCTGCCCAATCCAATTGAAGAATCTGGCATGAAACAATTGGCCAAGCTCTTCTAAATTAGTGTCAAAATTTATGGAGAACCTGGGCCTTCTTGGGCCTCTATTCCAATTACCTCTACGTCTGTTTCCTCGACCATGGCTACCTCAACTGAAAAAACTCATCCTACATGTGTGATCGATTAGCAAATAGTCTTTTAAATAACCATACATGACAACTCTTAAAAATATGAAATAGATTTGGCTCAGCAATGTATCATACTCATGCAATCCAATCCATACAAATTGTTCTACTATTAATCAATGAGCAGGGGGTGAAAAAGGGTTCTCGGATATGTGAGGGGTTTGTATCGAGCGAAAATATGATATAATGAGGGGGGGAAATGACATGGTCCCTGTCCAATGACAACAACAATCAATTGAAAAGAAAACCAATAAAACATCATTGTAATCCACACAAGACATTGCCACTTTCAACAGCCTTAACACTGAAATTCTCTTGACTGTAATCAATCTTAGAACATGGAGTGAAAAAATGAAATGGGAAAGTGATGGGATTTGTAATTAGCGGAAAATGAAATCATGGAAGGGAAGAAAGGTGATTATTTTTCATGAAATGCCAAACCAACACGACTGCCATACGACCAACTTGGCGGGTCCGTATTCAAAGTAATCGACCCTACATTCAATCCACAATAACCCATAGCAACTTGACATGTAGGACAGTCTCCTCTATAAAACTCCAGACTAGAAGGTTAAGGGTCTACTCTGTAGCCAACACTAGGGGAACGGAGCCAACTCCTCATAATGGTGGAACCTTTGAGGCCAAGGGTGTGCACATAGAGAGAGCCATGATTCATTCATGGACAGGTAACAATCCATGGCATGGGGCCATAAAAAAAAGGTGAGGCTCCCATTTGGCCTAGCAATTTTATTTAATGCACGCAGGGTATAACCCTCATGTTCTTCATTCAAACTACCACAGTACCAAGGTGAAGACAAGGTCGAGTTAAGAATAGAACACTCACTTCATGAGCCTTAGTTGTGGAAACAACCAATGCCCAAGTGAACAAAACATAGTGGAGCAGGAGACCTCCAACTACTAACCCCATAAAATTCAAAGACTGGGTTTAGTGACAAATGCGTGAAGATTGCCATCCATTCAAGACAAAACAAAAACCCTCCAACAAAACCAGCAGGGATAACAGAGAGCTACCACCCAGGATGACCAATAACTTCCACAATTTCAATATTATTACAGGAAGAACCATCCACCCTTCATTCAAGAACAAAGTTTTGCACAGTTGCGACACTTTGGAAAACACAAACCAATACACCTGAGCCAGTAATCATTTCATAACTAGAGCAGAATCACGAATGGCCAAAAAAAGGACATACCTGTAATCGAATTCCTTAAAACAAGAGTTGGTCAAGCGGTTCCTCCCTGCTAAAACTTCGGAGCATAACCACAGCAACAACATCGAACAATAGCTCGACTAGGGTGGTGGCTAACAGGAGGGATAAAGGTGACGTGCAGTAAATGCACGTCGCCTCCACCCACAATGCATTAATTCATCAGTACATGCCAACGAGTTCTTCATTAAAGCCATCATTCAACCGATGTATCGCGACCATCACCACATTAAAAACCAATAGACCATACCATCTTTCGAACTTATGCCATAACATAATTCCAGTTCCATATAACAATTCGCATAACCATTAGCACTATTACCTTGCCAAATGCGCCCCAAAAATTTCATACCATATGCGCATTAAGAATATAACTCAATCACAATTGTATAACCATTTACTCTGCTAGCTAGGATTTAGCAATAATCGTTAAGTCTTTTATGCATGTAATATAGTATATAGGATAGATTTAATTTCTTCCCCTTTGCAATTGTTTCTCATTTCCTTTCAATTGTTTGCATGTAGTAGTAAAAACGCAGAATTAGATTCCTTTTCTTTGCACTTGTTATAGTATTTTTTCCTTTCTCAAAACTGCCCTTCATGTAATTTCACTAACATGTTTGTTGTGCAGGTGTGATAAGAACGGATAGCAACGATATTAATGAATAGCATGGGCTCTAGTAACATAAAGAATCAACACTTCATAAGCTCAAATCATAACCAATAACAACAATATCTCATCAACCATGTAAGTAGGATGGCACATCATCACAACATAAAAAATGAACAAATATGATCTTCAATAGTTCAAGGGGGTCCCACCTATTAGTATTATTTAGTTTTTATAATAATAGGCTTTAGCAACACTTTGCGGGTGAAACTTCGTTGACGTTTTTAATCGTCAACAAACTAGCGACTCGACAGGAAAAATTGTTTTTAACTGATTTAGAACTCAGAACTCATGGTTTCGTGCACCAAAACAACAAGTCAAGAAGATATAACTTGGATGATTATGCAACAATGGGAAGTGAGAAGATTTAATGGAAAGATGACCGGGAATTTGGGAATAATTGATGAAAAGTTTTAAGTATGAGGGGTTTTTACCACTGTATGCATAATCATTGAACTGGAATATGCTCTTAACTTTCAAGGAGGAAAACTTATAGACTTTCTCTTAAGATCTCAATGGATGAAGAAATGGCAAGAAGAAGTGGGAAATAACCAATTCCTTGTAAGACAACAGTGGAAATATGTAACAATTTCAAGGGCCTTTCGGAGGAAACATCATCACAGTTTTATAAGCTTGATTGTTATCGGCTAACAATGCTTTGCAGGAGTGTCACTGTGGAAGAATTGATCCAACATTCTATCTTGACTAAACACTAAAAGATGATAAAGACAAAAATTGCAATAGAAGTAATAATGTAGAAATTAAAGCAACAACAGTAAAAGACTCAATTGAAAACAACAAGGAAAGAAAACTTAACTTAGAAGGCAGAAATCAAGGTACTGTAAGCATAGAAAAGAAGCACAAAAATTGAAAGTATAGCTAGGCTACTAGTATACAGAAAATCCAATCAGAATTAGAACCCTTCACGCTGGTCCCTCACAATACTACAAGCGAGGATTGTTAGTGTTGTAGGAAAACAATTGTCTCTGTAATTCCTTTAAAATGTTTGAGTTAGTGTCCAAGACAAAAGTAATTTGGAAAGGACCCAACACTTGAAACTCTGATGTAATTATCAGCCCTTTGATGCACATCATTAAATCATCAAGATAAGCATGGAGACTGACCAATTCATTGAAATTTGTGTGTATAGGCCCTTTAAAGGCAGTACTTGTATCAAATAAGTTAGAAGGCAGGCAGTCGTAAGACATAGTATCGCAATTTGTAAAAAGAGTGGTTTTGTGCACATTTTCCCTTTCTACCTTGATTTTATTGTAACCAAACAAACTGTCAAGTAAGGGATTCAACTGTAACTCTACAACCTACTGCAAAATCATTCTTGTATAGAGGGGGGGAGAAGGATTTTTCATAATAGACTGACTGAAGGTGCGAAGATGAATGCGGGTTCTAGTATGATCTGTGATCTTTGAAGCAAGTACTTGATTTGGAACCCATTCAGGGTGGACTGAAAAAAACATTCCAGCCCTTAAGAAATCTCTCAACTCCCTTCGAAAGGGTGATTCCAGTGCAAAGTTAACAAGTTCTTGTTTTTGCCTAGCCAGTTATATATCATGTTGAACAAGACTAGGATCGAAACCACGAAGATCCTCATAATACCAAGCAAAAACCTTTTTAGATTCACCGAGTAGCCCGGTAGACCCCGTCTCTTTTCTAACAGAACATTGGACATTTATTTTAACATTCGTTGAAGATTCAGGTGTCCTAATGTTCAGGAGGATGGTTTCAACCACCTTCTTTTGTAACTCATCTTCTTTCTGTTTTTCCTTGTTGCCTATAATACTTAATGATAACGAACTCTCAAGAGGAGTCAAGCCCTCAGGAATCTCATTATTTTATGTGTATATAATCTCCTCGAGCTTAAGAGGTTCATTTTGAATGACAACACAAATGCTCTCATCGTGAGGGAGGGCCTCCCAAGATCTTTCATTGTCGGGAATATATGGATGATGTAGAGATTGAAAAGCACAATCAGGCCTGTGAGACAAAAGTTGTTGATTAGGAGAGGCTGCTAAGACAACTAATCGATCAACCATTGAATTCAACTCATTCTTAACATGAGTGATGTTGAAAGATAAAAGGTTCGAGACAAGTGCCCAAACAGTTTGGGAGTATCTTTCCATCAGCTTGTCGCTAGGAGAGCATGTCTTATGTATCAGGTTCACAACAAGCTCAGAATTTCTGAAAACTAAAAGGTTACCACAACCAATATTAAAGGCGTTCTCAATGCCTAATAATAAAGCTTTGAATTCAGCGACATTGTTTGTATAAGCAAACTCCAACCTGTATGACAGATTATGAATTTTCCCTGCAGGGGAAGCCAATATAATACCAGTCTCGTTACCTTCCTTAGAGTGTGAACCATCAAAGTGCATATGCCATAAACCATCATCTAAATCAATTCTTCCCAAAGGAATATTATCCTCTTCAACAAAGATGGAATACACTCTTAGGTCTTCTTCGATATAGTTTACGCTAGATTGCGGAACACTCTCTATGTAGGGTAAAATTCTTCCTTCTCTAAGGACTATAATATTCTTACCATTCCAAGGAATGAATAAACGTGTCCCATCGAGTGAGTGGTATCCACCTGCTAGGGCTTGCCAAACTCTCCCCAAGATAATTGAGTAATTGCTTACAAGCATATCAATCACCTGAACGTTGAGGGTTGTCCTTATCTCGGGATGAGCGTATAAAACCAAGGTTACATCTTTAATCTCACCTATGGTTGTTTGTTGTAGACTATTATAGGAGAGAATGCTTCTGGAATTTTTGTTTGTACAAGACAAGCCTAGCTCTTCCATAATAATCTTCGACATGATACTTGGGCCTGAACCACCATCAATGAGGCAACAATGGGAAATCTTATCCATGATCTTTACAGAAATATAAAAAGCGGGGTTTTTTACAGGGTATCTGAAGTTATGTACACCTACTTTATTTACAGAAGAATCCTCTTCGTCTACCTCTTCGGAAATATTGGCTGCAACGGAAGATTTTCCTTCCATGAATTGTTTCAGATGCATCTGTTGTTCAGGGACAACAACGATGTTTAAGAGGGTTGCATCTGCTTTGATGTTGGCCAATTGATTCAAGATATTGTATTTAGAAGAGGGAAGAGGGGGAGTGATTATTTGACTCTCAGGACTTTTAGGAACCTGGGGCATAGCAGCAGTTGGGGATGAGCTCGGGGTAGAAGAAGTGCGGGGAGAATCAAATTTTCCCTTAGACGCATATGCTCTCTTTCTAGTATTGATGACCATGACATATTCTGGCTCTGCGAAATCTAGGACAATGATAGTAGCTTCCTGTCTTTTACCAAATATCTTATCTCTGACACTCTTCTTTACCTCACACGTGGTTTCTTCATGGTGTTCCTAGCAAAGTTTACACCAACTCCGAGGCAGGATAGCCTTAGGCTGAAAATTGTTTTCAACCGGATTTCTAAAGGGGGGTGCAGAAGAGGATGAAGCTCCAGGGGTAAGAGGGGAGACTGTACCCTTCCGCTCAAATGCTATCATACGATTGTTCATATCTTGAACTAGTTGTAAGAGAGCGAACATATATGTCTCTCTAACTGATTCTCCCTAGGAAAGACCAGTTCATTCAAGTTATTCTTCATACTCTGAGCAAGTATGCAAAGTTGAACCGAGATTATCAATGGCCTTTTCTACAAGCCTATGACGATAGGGAGAAGGCAATGCATTGTATTAATGCATGAAAGCGACTTGGTTCTGGGGGCGGATAAGTTCGGGGATTTGATTGTACAACTTAGTGAAACACAAGTTGAAAGACTTGATGGATTCACCATCTTTATAAAGGACGTTATTGTATTTCCTTAACTTCTTGGCAGGGCTTTTGGATTGCCCATAACTGGATCAGAACCAATATATTAACTCCTCCCAAGTAGACAGGATGTTAGGAGGAAGGTCAAAGAAGTTGGTCACAACCTTTCCTTCCAAGAAATTGACGAACAAGCTCATGCAAGTGTCATATTTGTTCACCCCTATGTTATGACAAGCATTAGAAAATGCCACTAAGTGTCCATTGGTACTGACAGTGTTATTCCCCGAAAACCTAGGCAGGTGCTCTTTAAACTTTGGAAGTGTACGAGTAGCAGGTGCTAGGTTAAGGGGGGAGGACACATGCCACAGTGTGGTTGTCGCGTCTTCTTCGAACTGAAATAAATGCCAAAATTGTAGAAACAAAAGGTTATTGTTGATTTCTAGGTTGCCTACGTCTAGCTTCCAATTGTTCTTGAACATTAATATCTCGTTCAATTTCTTCCCAAGAACGGTTAAGCTCAACACGGGTCCTGGCAGTGTCAAAAATAGTATGAAACAAGTTCAAAGCAATGCATGTGTGGTCTTGGAGACTGGGCTCAAGATTGGGCTGCCTTGCAACAGGAACAATCATTAATAGTAAAACATTCAAAGAATCAGTATCAGAAAGAGAAATATGTATCGATGAAAAATCGAATATAAAATTTAACCGGAGAGATATCAAGGATCTCCTTAGTATGGTCACCAGATAAATGTTGAGGAAAAGATATGAGATGTTCTTACTCAAGCATTTTCAGATTCTGCTTGGCTAAAGAAAAATAGACGGGAATATCACCCTATGTTTATATCCAACAAAAATAGCATCCTAACTCACAAGTATTAATTACGAGTGCTTAGGCTAGTATTTTATCAACAAAACACTTGCTGGAAATTCACTTTTTATATAATTTTCTGAACATATCAGTTGTTGAAATGAAGGTAAAGGTAGAAGAAAAGTCACCAAGATGATAATCAAGACAGATGAGACATAAAGAAATTCGTTATTTCATTCAAATTCACCAAAGAGTCATTTTATTTACAAATTCTCATGCAGAAATTTTGGACCAAAGTCAAACTTAGACATCCCCGATGGAACATACAAAAGGACCTCTGACAAAACCAAAACTAAACTCTAAAAGGTGGATCAGCTTGCCACAGATTGTTTCCCACTCGAATCTGCACATTATCCTTTGTCAGTCATGAAAACTAATTCCCAAACAGACAAGTCTACACAGACTATCAAAGATAGACAACACCTTTGAAAAAACAAGTGTCTGAATGATGTGATTATGCCCTGAATATTGTTGTCTACAATAAGACCCTGCTATCATAAAAGAGAATTAGGCTTGTGATGAATAAATGAATGAATGAAAACTAAAGTATCTCAACATAAACTCAAAGAG
>ML803596.1:391297-404278 GCA_009831015.1 Picea engelmannii | reverse complement strand
GAGGATGGATAGGAATCTCATCCCTGTGATTTGGCTGACCCATTCATTGGAAACTGTCACAAGCTTGGAAATGCTTCCTTGCATCTTGAAATATTGTGGGCCAAAAATAACCCATCCTCAAAATTTTATGCCCAGTCCTTTTATCAGAAAAATGACCCCCACAAGGGCCATAATGGAAAGATTTAAGCATATCATAAACTTCATCATCTCTCACACATCTCCTTATTTCTTGATCCAAGCCTATGTAGAAAAGATATCCCCCTATCCAACTATACCGAACACTCTTCTGAATAATCTTCCTTCTTTCTCGGGGAGATAGATGTGGAGGTACCTTCCATGCAAACAAATAATTAGCAATGTATGCATACCAAGGTGAGTGAGAAGATACTGCAAACAAATGTTCATCTGGAAAGGAATAATCTACAGGTGAATTATCATCATTTATATTCAATCTTGAGAGAAAATTAGCAACTACATTATCCTTTCTTGGTCTATCTACTATAGTGATGTCAAATTCTTGTAGTAATAACAACCACATTGTTACTCATGAATTAGTAATAGGTTTATTCATAAAATATTTAATTGTTGAATGATCAGTATGAATAAAAGTAGAATAACCAGTGATATAATGCCTAAATTTATTGATAGCGTAAACTGCTGCCAAGAATTCTTTTTCTGTAACTGTGTAATTTAACTCAGCAGGAGCCATGTTATTGCTGATATAGTAGATAGCATAGGGATATTTTACCTCTTGTTTCCCTAACATTGCACCAATTGCAGTATCCGAGGCATCTGAAGAAATGTGAAATGGCAGAGCCCAATTGGGCCCTCTCAAAATGGGAGCCGTGGACAATTTCTGTTTCAGATCCGCAAAAGACAATTCATAATTGTCAGTCCAACTAAAGTCAACATATTTTGTTACTAGAAAAAATAAGGGAGAGGCAATCTTGGAAATGTTTTTAATGAATCTCCTGTAATATCCAGCATGCCCTAAAAAGATTCTTACCTCTTTCTGAGTTGATGGAGTTGGAATGTCCAAAATTGCCTGGATTTTGGTTGGGTCTACCTGAATTCCTGCATAAGAAATGAAGTGTCCCAGCACCACACCTTCGCTCATCATCATATGGAACTTTTTTGTAATTAGAGAAAGATGAGATTGTATACATATTTTGAGTACTTTTTCTAGATTATCTAAAGCTTCATCGAAATCAATACCATAAGGTGTAAATTCATCCATAAATATTTCCATACATCCATTCACCATATCAAAGAAAATACGAATTACAGCTCTCTGGAAAGTGGCTGGTGCATTACACAAGACAAATGGGAGAACCTTTTAGGAAAATGTACCCCAAGGGATAGTAAACATGGTCTTATCTTGGTTTCGTGGAGCAATTGTTATCTGGTTATAGCCACTAAATCCATCTAGGAAAGAGAATTTTTTTTTCTTGGATAGGTTGTCTAGAACCTGATCAATAAATGGCACAAGGAAATGATCCTTCTGCATGGCCTTATTTACGACTCTATAGTCCACACACACTCTCCATTTACCATTCTTTTTAGGCACAATAACCAAGGGTGAAACCCACTCGCTATCTGACATAGGGTAGATGAATCCTGTATTAAGAAGTTTCTGGAGTTCTTCCTTAACAATCTCTTTAATATTAGGGTTCATTCTCCTTTGGGGTTGGAAAATGGGTCGGCATTCTTCCTTAATGTATATATGGTGGGTGTATAGTTCAGAGGAAATTCCTTTCATATCCATGTAATCCTAGGAAAATGCCTCTTTATGTTCAATCAATAACTTCATCAAATGTCTAGTTTCAGGAGAAGATAAATCGGGATTGATGTTCGGGGTTTTTCCAGGTTCGATTTCTACAACTATTCTCTTAGAATTGACTGTAGGAAATAATTCAGCTGTTACATCTAAATTAACTTGATTTACAATAGATTCAGAGAACATCTTTGGGCTCACTCCTTCTTGGGCAGTAGGGTCAAAAATTCTACTCAATCGATGATACGTTTTTTGTGTAACAACAGAGGGGTCACTAATAAAGATATTTATTAGCTCATCCTATGGTTAGCACAGGGAGAGAGCTTTCATCCTCAAGGTCCATCCATAAAGAATTTTTGGGTTCCACATTGGGCATAGCATGAGGATAAAGGGTAAGTTTCTTGGTATCATAACCATCAAAGATGGTCATTGAACCAGATCTACAACCAATGAAAGCATCAGTTGTAGCTAACCATGGTTTTCCTAGAATTAGAGGGTTCCCCCCAGACGGGTTTTAGGTTGCAATACGAAAACATCAGTAGGATACTCCCATGAATCAACTGAAATAACTAGATCATCGATTACTCCTTCTGGTTTGATAATAGAATGATCAACTAATTCTAAAATAGTAGGAGTAGGTCGGACTTGCGTTCTGAGTTACAACAATTGTGTTGTCTCTATTGGAATAATGTTAATTGCTACCCCTAAATCAACCAACACATCGAGAATAAATGTCTGTCCAATTTTGACAGTGAGTGTAGGGTTTCTTGGGTCACCATATTTAATAGATGGGGTTTTTCCTAACATCGGTTTAGAAAATCCTCCCACTACGTGTACTGTGAGGGGGTCCCTAGGTTTCCTTCCAGGAGTTTTGATACAGAGGTATCTCATAGTCTTCACATAAATAGGGATATCCCTAATATCTTGAAATAGTGGAATTTTAACATGCATATTTTTCAACTCTCCTAAGAGATTGAAAGATGGTAATTCCACAGTTTTGATAATTTCTAATATTTCAGGGAATGGGGGTTCTGCTAATTCTATGACAGGTTTATCAATATCCTATGTATCAACAGATGGTTTTTCCCCCGATTCCTTGTCTGATTCTAAAGATGGATCATATTCAATTATTGGCTCGACTATTCTCCCTGATCTTAATTTTATCTCATCACAAGGCATAGGGGTAATAGACAGAGATGGCACATTGTGTATATCAATATTTTGAACAACCTTATTATTTGGATTTGGGTTAGGTTGCACAGACATCTGAGGCCGTAAGAGAGGATTGTTCTATGGGGCATTGGGAGGTAACTGCAGATGTTGTTGCTGGTACTGGGGTTGGAATTGTTGTTGATACAGGTTTTGTTGGTGAGGGTTTTGATAAGTAAGTTGTTGTTGAGGGACTCTCCAATATGGGTTTAATTACCCAAGATGATTCTGTTGTTGGGGCATAGGTACCCATGCATTGGGATCCTGATAAGGAGGTGGCATATGATTTGGAGGGTGATGCAAAGAGATCCAAGCTATCACTTGCCTGACCTCTTGCTCACAGGACCTTCTTCTTCTCAGCCTGAAGAACTCCAAGGTTCTTATATCTCCCTATCGGGAAATCTGCACCCACAGAAATATTTTCCTCGAGGTCTCCCCTTTACCACCGGGAAATCAACTAAATCTCGCTATCTCGCGAGTTCGGGACTTAACCCCTCTAACTCTTCCTTTCAAATCTTGCGATACCCGATCTGGCGATACGGGTATAGCTTCTTCCACATGCAACCGTGGGCTAGGCTTAATGTTAGCGCCTCTCTCGATTTTGCGACCTTGCTACCTCGCGACCTCGCCGGTTGAACCGTCGAGTTTTCACCCTCCTAGTCCACGAGTCCCTGAGATACGTGGTCCCACCTTATACTCTACCACGCGTCCACAAGAATCTCGTCTCCTCGGCACTTTGTGACTCAGCGTCCACACGAGTCTCCACTCCTCGGCACTTTGCGACTCGCGAATCCTTTGTGCCACCTGTGTTCCACTTCCGCTCCGCTATGGCCCACACTTCTCTCCAGCTATCGGGATATCACTATCTCACAACCTCACAATGCCCGTAGCCAAACTCTCTAACCTTTTATTGCGAGGTCCCGAGACCCGATCCCTCGCTCAGATCCAATGGTCTCCCTGTGTTCCGGATCCAACGACTCTCCTTATCTCGTTACCTCGTGGCCTCGCGACTTGGAGTACTCAAATGTTGGACTCTCAACCTGCGAGCTCTCATGTTCACGAGATCCGTTGATCTCTCACCACCTGTCCTCCTTCAATGGATGGCTATGATCCTCTCGCTCCTTCGTCGCCTCGCGTCCTCGCGCCTCGCGACTTTGCACGCCCGATACTTGGACCTTTATCCTGCGAACTCTTAAGTTTGCGAGATCTCTTGATCTCTTGCCACCTATCCCCTCAGATGGACGGCTATGAATCTATCGCCGCTTCGCATCCTCGCACCTCACGACTTTGAACACCCACTACTTGGGCTTCCACTCGGCAAACCCCGAGTTCACAAGATCACTAATCTCTTCCACCTGTCCTTCCCAGCTGAACGGCTCACAGCCTCTCCTGAGCTTTAAACTCTTCGGAATCTCCTTACCGTAACCTCCTTTCTCCTCTACAAGATCTAGTTATCCCCGGGACTTCGTGAAATCTCCTCAGATGATTTCAACCGTCCGTTCCTCCTTCTGTAACTCCCGAAATGAGAAAAGAGTATCTCTCTACGATATTCCTTCGCGGTTTTCGCCAACTTGCAACGCTTTTCCCTGGCTTCAAATCACACTTATCTATGCTGATCCTCAGCGACTCAGAGGCCTATCCTTCCTGATATTTGCTAAGTTACTTCAACCTCAACGGGGTTCTTTGCACACACTCCTTGCGGCAAACCTGCGAACACTTCAACTGTTCAAGCTTCCTCTGACTCTGCACACACCTGCAGCAACAGTCCTCCAAATATTCGCTCAGTTTCACGACTGAGACTTCCTCCCTTATCCTGCACACTCCTTGCATGGCTCTATGCCTAACTGCACCTTCATGATGAATGAAAACAAAAACTCTCTCTCTCTGAGCCTTCTGTCAACGCACTCCCTTGCGGACAACTCCAACTGCACTCCTTGCAGGAATCCTTGCTCAAGCAGAGAAATGATTGTAACTCATTCACTTCCTCTCAGATTTCAATCTCGACACATGATATCATACGCACAACATAACATCAAGTGGATAATAGGAAGAAATATTTATAGGCAGAGCATTCAACACACATACACAGAGAATAACACAACAGCCATGAATCTGCATCAACTTCTTCTATTAATTCAAGATCTATACATGGGTGTTCTTCTACAACTCTCTGCTTCTCTCCTATGCTCCTGTTGCTTAATGTTACAATGATAAAAAATGAGGGTGTCTATATCTCGGTTTTCCCTCTTTCTTCTAGAATTGTCTAATCTAAGAATTCAATTCTATCTACCTGCAACTACTACTATAAATGCCTCTTTCTATCTCAGACGAGAGCATATGGCTCGAGGTCTGATTACATTTCTTCCAAGGTTCCAAATTAAATGATCTCATTTATGTTTAGCACATCAACTTCAAGGGAAAAATTTAAAATTCAAAAACTTGCACTGGACGTCTTCTAGCTGTCTTCTGCTTCCACGTTGGTTTTGCTTGTCGTGAGGGATGCTCCTGCATCATACTCCCTCGCTTTAAAATTTGCATGGGCTCCTGTCCATGAGCTCCTGCATGGTATGTCCATGCTTCTGAATCTCTTCTTCAGTCTCCTAGCTGGCATCTTCAACTGGATGACCCTTCCACTTAACCAGATATTCAAAATATTCTTTCCTCCTGGTTTTCTTACCCACTCATTTATTCAGTATCTGTTCCATCTGTGGCTTCTCTGCAATTGGCATCTGCTTCTTCCACTGGATCTCTGGTTGCTGAGTTGCAGTCTCTATTTCTCCAGCCTGGTATGGGTATAAATCTGCCACGTTAAATATCAGAGATATTCCGATGCCATCAGGCAACTCAATCTCATAAGCATTTTCTCTGAATTTCTTCAAGACCCTGCATGGCCCAATTTTCTTCATCTTCAGTTTGTTGTATGTTCCTCTCGGGAACCTTTCCTTCCTCAAATGTGCCAGAACCAGATCACCAAATTCAAAGTGAAGTTGTCTCCGATGCTGATCTGCTTTGTGTTTGTACTCCTAAATTGACTTCAATAGTCGTTCCTTCACTTGGCTGTGAAGTTCCTTCATCGCTTCAGCGAATGCTCCTGCGCTAGCACTGCTAGTATCCGTCTATTTTGAATCCCTCAATTCAGAAACTCCTCTCGGCTGCATTCCATATACAATCTGAAATGGACTTTTCCCTGTGCTCCTGTTCACTGAATCATTGTATGTGAACGCTTCCTGTGGCAACACATTGTCCCAACTGCTATGGTGCTCTGTCACCAAGCTCCTCAACAAGTCTCCCAGGCTTCTGTTGACCACTTCTGTTTGTCCATCCGTCTGTGGATGATAAGAAGAAATACACATTAAATTAGTCCCTAGCTTCTTCCACAATGTTCTCCAAAAGTGCCCTATGAATTTTGTCTCTCTGTCCGAAACTATGCTCTTCGACAATCCATGGAGTCTAACAATCTCCTTGAAGAACATATTTGCGATGTGAGTCGCATCACTGGTCTTCTGGCATGGGATAAAATGTGCCATCTTAGAAAACCTATCAACTACCAAAAAGATTGAATCAACACCTCTTTGTGTCCTCGGTAATCCCAACATGAAATCCATGCTAATCTCATCCCACGGCTTCTCAGGTATGGGTAATGGTTGATAAAAACCCGCATTCTGGCTCCTTCCTTTTGAATGCTGGCAAATCCTGCATCTGTCCACAAACTTCTTGACTTCTGACCACATCCCTGGACAAAAGTATGACTCGCTCAGCTTTGCAAATGTCTTATCATGGCCAAAATGTCCTGCCAATCCTCCACTGTGCTTTTCCTTCAACAAGTTCTCCCTCATGGAGCAATTCAGAATACACAGTTGATTGCCTTTGAACAACAATCCATCCTGGTTCATGTACTCTATCCACTGACTTCTGTCTCTAAGAACTGGATTCTCAGCTGCTTCATAAGCTTCCTTGAAGTCTGAATCATCTGCATACATGTCCTTAATATCATCAAAGCCTAACGTCCTAACTTTGAATTCCTGCAACAACAAACACTTCCTGCTCAAAGCTTCAACAACTTTGTTAGCAGTACCAAAAATATGATTTATTACAAAAGTGAAATTTTTCATGTATTCCACCCATTTAACATGCCTCTGATTCGACTTTTCTTGTTGAGTCACATATTGTAATGCATGGTTATCACTATATAAAACAAATTCCTTCGGAATCAGATAGTGCCTCCATTTATTCAATGTCTGTATGATGGCATAGAATTATTTATCATATGTGGATTATTTCTCCTTTGCCTCATTCAACTTCTCGCTGAAATATGCAATCGTCCTATCTTCCTGAATCAAGACCGCTCCAATTGAAAACCCGCTTGCATCACATTTCACCTGAAATGTTTTTTGAAAATCTGGCAACACCAAAATTGGTTTCTCTGTAATATTTTGTTTCAATAAATTGAAACTTTTCTCAGCCTCTTCTGTCCAGTGAAAAGATTTATGTCTTTTCTTGACAGTATCCATCATTGTTGCACTAATTCCACTGAAATTTCCAATGAATTTTCGGTAGAAACTAGCCAGTCCATGAAAACTTCTTACCTCAAATACGTTCCTCGGTGATGGCCAATTCTTGATTACCTCCACCTTATCTGGATCCATCCTTAGCTCATTTGGAGATATAACAAACGCCAAATAAATGAGTTCTATATTCATGAATGAGGACTTCTTCATGTTTATCAACAGCTTCTCCTGCTATAGCTTCCTCATCACAGTAGCCAAATGCTTCAGATGTTCAACCTTCATCTTGTTGAAAACAAATATGTCATCCAGATACACGATGAAAAATTTCCCGATGAACTCCTTCAGGACTTCATTCATTAACCTCATAAAGGTACTTGGTGCATTCATCAAGCCAAACAACATGACAAGCCATTCATACAAACCTTCATTTGTCTTGAATGCTATTTTCCATTCGTCACCTTCTCTCATACGAATCTGATGATATCCACTCTTCAAATCTATCTTTGAATTTTTTTTTGCCCCACTTAGGCAATCCATCAGATCATCCATCCTAGGCAATGGGAATCTATACCTGATGGTTATCTTGTTTATCTCCCTTGAATCAGTTCACATCCTCCAACCTCTGTCTTTCTTCGGACTAAGTACTGTTGGAACAACACACAGACTCAAGCTTTCCCTGAACAAGCCTTTGTCCAACAACTCCTGGACCTATCTTTTAACCTCTTCATTCTACTGTGGCGTCAACCTGTACGCGACTTTGTTTGGAAAACTAGCTCCTTGTATGAGGTAAATATGATGACTCACACTCCTCATCGGTGGCAACGAACGAGGTAGTTCGTCCACTACAATATCAGCAAACTCTTCCAGGAGTTCCTAAACTTCTCCGGGTAAATCGTCCACTCTTGTGCTAGTCAGAACAATTCTCGGTTTTCTGACCACAAAGAATTGTGGATCCTCCTTCTTCTTAACTTCTGTAAGAAGTTCCTTCCCACTCATGAGAAGTACTGTGTTGTTTTCTTCCTATTTCACTTATTTATCTTCAATTGGACACAACATATGAGTCCTCCCATTTCTCTCCAAGGTATATGTATTTTTCCTCCCATCATGAATTACATTTCTATCATATTTCCATGGTCTACCCAGCAATAAATGACAGACATCCATGGGAATAACATCACATAAAATCCTATCATTATATCCTCCTATCTTAGTGTCAACTAAGCACTGTTTAGTGACATTTACCTGATGTCCCTTCTATAGCCATGAAACTTTGTATGGACTTGGATGATCAGTTGTCTCTAGCTCTAGCCTCTCCACCATCTCGGTTGAAACGAGATTATCAGTGCTTCCACTGTCCACGATGACCTTGCATGCCCAACCTTTGGTCTTGCAAGAAGTCCTAAAAAGACTGTTCCTTTGTGCTGGATTCTCCATCTCCTTCTCTGGCATCAAAAGGACTTTTCGCATCACCAATGATCTTCTGCCTTCAGCATAATCTGCCTCAACATATCGCCTCTGTGCCTTGGCGATGTGAGTCTCCTCCATCCTTTCCCCTATCTGGACATTTGATTGACTTGTGCCCATATTTTCCACATGTGAAGCATGTGATGACTCCACCTCTTCCTCTTCCTCTACCTCTGGTACGAGGAAACCTATTATTATCAACATATCCTCCTCTTTGTTCAGTTTGTTGTCCTCTTGGCTCAACATATCGCCCTCGCTGCGAACTTCTGCCTCTCTCTGTCTGAGTCTGAGGTTTCTTCCAGTCATCCTTGGGCTTCTGGTATTTATCTTGGGCAACCGATTTGCCTTTGGGCTGACTTCTGCCTCTGCCCCTCTGACTTTTCTTACGGCTTAGCTTCTCCTCATCTTTCAGAGCCAATTGGTAAGCATCCTCCACCGTTCGAATGGTCGCCAAATTTAGTTCATCCTGAATTTCATACCTCAGGCCATTCATATATCTAGCCACCTTTTCGTCATTGCTTTCACGATGACCTGCTCTGATATTCAACCTGTAAAATTCCTCGGTATACTCCTTCACTGTCATTAGCCTCTGTCTCAGGTTCTGCATCCTCCTGAATAGAGAAATTTGATAATCCCTGGGAATGAATTTTTCCTTCATCTTTGCAATCATCCTGTCCCAGCTCTTAATCTTCTTCTTGCCTTGACAACGCCTATCATCTTGCAGTTCATCCCACCACAAGGCTGCATGTCCTTTTAATCTTGTGATGGCATGTCTGACCTTCTTGTCATCTTCGATGTCTTCATAATCGAAGTAAGTGTCAAGAGCTCTAATCCAATCTAGCAGCTCTTCTGCATCCAGAATTCCTTTATAAGATGGAATGTCCATTTTTGTTTTCGAACTCATCCGAGTGATAGCCTTAATTAAACGCTCATTGGCTGCATCTTCTACTGGTATTTCCTCTCCTCTATGTCCAACATCATCTTCAGCTTCAGATTCACTGATATCCCCTGCATCAGCGTTTCGCCTTTGTGATGTCTCCATGTCCTCCATTCTGGCATGAAGATTATGCACTTCTCTCTCCATGTCTAGATTCTGTACTTGCCTATCTCTGTCTCTGGACATTTCTCTTCCTCTGGACAATTCCCTTTCTCCCTCTGGATCGGGTGATTGTCTGCCTCTTCTCCTTGGCGGCATGGTGAATTCCTTCTTGTCCTCTGCTATAGAAATCAAAGAAGCTTTTCTAAGCTCTGATACCACTTGACGCAAAGAGATCCAAGCTATCACCCACCTGACCTCTTGCTCACAAGACCTTCTTCTTCTCGGCCCGAAGAAATCCAAGGTTCTTCTATCTCCCTATCGGGAAATCTGCACCCACATAAATCGTTTCCCTGAGGTCTCCCTTTTACCACCGGGAAATCAGCTAAATCTCGCTATCTCATGAGTTCGGGACTCAACCCCTCTAACTCTTCCTTTCAAATCTTGCGATACCCGATCTGGCGATACGGGTATAGCTTCTTCCACATGCAACCGTGGGCTAGGGTTAATGTTAGTGCCTCTCTCGACTTCGTGACCTTGCTACCTCGCGACCTCGCCGGTTGAACCATCGAGTTTTCACCCTCCTAGTCCACGAGTCCTTGAGATACATGGTCCCACCTTATACTCTACCATGCGTCCACAAGAATCTCGGCTCCTCGGCACTTTGTGACTCAGTGTCCACATGAATCTCGGCTCCTCGACACTTTGTGACTCGCGAATCCTTTGTGCCACCTTTGTTCCACTTGCGCTCCGCTATGGCCCACACTGCTCTCCATCTGTTGGGATATCGCTATCTCGCAACCTCGCGATCCACGTAGCCAAACTCTCGAACCTTTTCTTGTGAGGTCCTGAGACCCGATCCCTCGCTCAGATCTAACGGTCTCCCTGTGTTCCAAATCCAATGACTCTCCTTATCTCGTTACCTCGTGGCCTCGCGACTTGGAGTACTCAAATGTTGGACTCTCAACCTGTGAGCTCCTGCGTTCGCAAGATCCGTCGATCTCTCGCCACCTGTTCTTCTCCGATGGATGACTATGATCCTCTCGCTCCTTCGTCACCTTGCGTCCTCGTGCCTCGTGACTTTTCACGCCCGATACTTGGACCTTTATTCTGCGAACTCTTGAGTTTGCGAGATCTCTTTCCACCTGTCCCCTCATATGGACGGCTACGAATCTCTCACCGCTTCGCGGCCTCGCGCCTCGTGACTTTGAACACCCACTACTTGGGCTTCCACTCAGCGAACCCCGAGTTCGCAAGATCACCGATCTCTTCCACCTGTCCTTCCCAGCTGAACGGCTCACAGCCTCTCCTGAGCTTTAAACTCTTCGAAATATGATTACCGTAACCTCCTTGCACCTTTGCAAGATCTAACAATCCCTGGGACTTCGTGAAATCTCCTCAGATGATTTCAACCGTCCGTTCCTCCTTCTGTAACTCCCAAAATGAGAAAAGAGTATCTCTCTACGAGATTCCTTCACGGTTTCACCAACTTGTGATGCTTTTCCCTGGCTTCAAATCACACTTATCTACACTGATCCTCAGTGACTCAGAGGCCTATCCTTCCTGATATTTGCTAAGTTACTTCAACCTCAACGGGGTTCTTTGCATGCACTCCTTGCAGAAAACCTGCAAACACTTCAACTGTTCGAGCTTCCTCTGACTTTGCACACACCTGCAACAACAGTCCTCCAAAGCTTCGCTCAGTTTCACAACTGAGACTTCCTCCCTTAGCCTGCACACTCCTTGCACAACTCTGTGCCTAACTGCACCTTCACGATGAATGAAAACAAAAACTCTCTCTCTCTGAGCCTTCTGTCAACGCACTCCCTTGCGGATGACTCCAACTGCACTCCTTGCAGGAATCCTTGCTCAAGCAAGGAAACAATTGTAACTCATTCACTTCCTCTCAGATTTCAATCTCGACACATGAGATCATACGCACAACATAACATCAAGTGCATAACAGGAAGAAATATTTATAGGCAGAGCATTCAACACACATACACAAAGAATAACACAATAGCCACAAATCTGCATCAACTTCTTCTATTAATTCAAGATATATACATGGGTGTTCTTCTACAACTCTCTGCTACTCTCCTATGCTCATGTTGCTTAATGTTACAATGATACAAAATGAGGGTGTCTATATCTCGGTTTTCCCTCTTTCTTCTAGAATTGTCTAATCTAAGAATTCAAATCTATCTACCTGCAACTACTACTATAAATGCCTTTGTCTATCCCAAACGAGAGCGTATGGCTTGAGGTCTGATTACATTTCTTCCAAGGTGCCAAATTAAATGATCTCATTTATTTTTATCACATCAACTTCAAGGGAAAAATTTAAAATTCAAAAACTTGCACTGGACGTCTTCCAACTGTCTTCTGCTTCCATGTTGGTTTTTCTTGTCACGAGGGATGCTCCTACATCAGAGGGGGGCATTCATCTGGCCATATTGAAGCTGATTGTTCACATTATTCCAATAATTAAGTGTTACAAGAGAGAATTTAGGGTTTGTACCTTGACCTCGTGGATTCCATTGTCTTCTCTGAGTTATTAGATAGACAACCTCTGCTTCCTCATTAGTCACCTTCATTGATTATTTTATACCTGGTAGGGAGGGACATTGGTCAGTAGCATGATCTAATTCACAAATAAGACATACCTGGACACTGTTCAATGGGCACTCCCTTAGTGGATGTTTCTTTCTGCATTTCGAACAGAAAATGGACAATGCCTGATCTAATTATGCTTGTGTCTATTTGACCTTCAGAGTGTCAATTTGTGAGGCAAAAGAGTTAATCATTTATGTTTTGAAATCTTCTAACATATTACCTATTTTTTCTCTTGTTTCCCCTCCATTGGCTGATTTCTGTACCCTTGAAAAAGTGGTATCCCTGGTAGCTGACTTATTCCTTGTAGATCCTTGAGATCATCTCTTACAAATATTTACAATGTCTTCATAGGATTCCTTAGATATATGTCCCTT
>ML803596.1:319104-342480 GCA_009831015.1 Picea engelmannii | reverse complement strand
TTAAAGGAAGCGCCTTTGAAATGGATTGGTAAGAAATGGTTAGAATTCTTATCCAATTAAAGTTGCATGTCTTTTGATTGAATGCATTTCTTTGTTAACGGAATGCAAGTTGCAGGATGGAAAAGCTGAGTATGAGACTCACTATATCGCAGCGAAAGTTATATTCATTTAAGCTTTGAAAGTACATGTACATGTGATTGAGGATATTGTACTTATGATTGTACTTAAGAGCAAGTTGAAGGATAAACTGCATGCATGAGAATGATATGCATGAGCACAGGGATCATGATGATTTCCTTGTATTTTAAACATGTATGTGTGATTAACTTGAAGGGTTGATTACTTTGTTTTTAACCATGCATGTAATGTAATATTGACTTGGAAAAAGTTAATTTGATCTCCAAGATTGTAAAGAGGAGAAATGATGAAGTGTTTCATCTTGATAAAAGCCTTCTCATTTGGGAGGCAACTCTTCTTCTGGAGCGGAGGTGCCATGGATGGGCATCGTGACAGTTGATAAGACAGGACATTTTGGCATCAATATGCTCTTTTGGCTGACCGGTAAAGGATATTTTTGTTCCTCAAGTACTATACAGTCAGTTCAGAGATTCAGTAAGCTTTTGGGGACCAAAAGCCTTCCCATTTGGGAGGTGTGATCAGGAGCTCATGACCAAGTGTCGTAAAATGGTCAAAAATAAAAGTGCTCAAAACTGGTTTGAATCTGAACGATCGGATAGAGCTCGTCTTCCTAATTCTGGCGCCACGAACGGTTCGGAAAACGGTCTCCGTATGAGGAAGTTATGCCAAAAAGAAGAATTGCCTAATAACATTGAAATTTTGAATTTGTTCAAAAAATATAATGAAATTAGAAAAACATTAGGAAATGGGTTTTTTAATACCAAAACATTTCGTGGGCACGTTGGCTGCCACTTGGCATCAATATATATATATAGTTTTGATTAAAAACTTTGGCGGGCGGAAGCACTATAGTTATATTAAAAACTCATATGTTTTTTTTGAATGCGCCAAGAGGAGTAGACAGGATTTGACCTTGGGTCACCCACTTGACATCCCCGCGCCCTAACCACACGGGCTAGGGATCTTGGTTATATGGCAAAGGGCGCATTTCCTTTTTAAAATGGACACTTGTCTGGAGGCACGCTAAATCGGGGGCCAACCCCTAAGGACCAGCCCCGGTGTTCATAGAACCTTGAGCCATGACTTTGGCGCTAACCCGTTGGGCGGCATGTTTATATGCGTTTTAAATGCGCGGTTTGCCACAGGCGTTCACATTACTTTGTTTTAACCGTTTGATGCCATGGGTGACAAACGTGGCCTACAAACCATTGGTTTCGACGGGTTAGTCGGAGGACATGTGACCACGTCGACCATTCAAGTTTAATGCTAACGGTTGGCGTGTTATTGGGCGGAGACCGCCTTATTTGGCGCTTTTGCTAATTTTAGTTAGACTAACACCCGCTACTCCTAATTTGGTGGAGTTTTGTTGGGGAAAAGAAGGAGTCGTCAGTTATTGGGATATCTCGGGCTAAAGGAAACCATTCTGGACGCAATTTTGATGGATTTTGGGTCTCTTCGACCTTCTGAAGCCATTGGAGTAGGTTTCAGAGCCATCTGAGGTCATTTGCAGGTGATTTTTCTTCATGGAAGTTCCAGGAGCCACTAGGGCCAAATCAGTTTGGGAGTTGCATTGGGAATTGTGCATCCAGTGAATGTGGAACGAAGGTCATTCCTGAAGTTTATCAGCATTCTGAATCTATTTCTACAGCTCGTTTTTTCTGTTGAGGCATTCTTCTCATTGTTTAGCTTCAGGGAAGCTTTCAGGGCCACCAGGGCCATTTCAGTGCTTGAGCTGTTTGGAGGCTCTGTTCATCCATTTTTGGTGATTCAAAAGCCTATGTCTGCTATTTTCGACCTTCTGTGTCTGATGGAAGAGGTTTCAGAACCATTTGAGGTCATCTTCACCTCGAAATTCTCCATGCAAGATTAAAGGGCCACCAGGGCCAATTGGGGAAAGTACAGTATAAGGTACAATTTCACTGTTTAGTGTTTGGGAAAGAGCATGTTTAGCTAATTCCTAGCTTCTGATTCTGTATTTACAGTCAGATCTGTCTATCAAGACACTCTTATTATTGTATTAGCCTTTGTATCATTTTTAATACAAGAGGACAAGCCTAGTTTGGGAGGTTTGGTCCAGCAGATGTAGCCCAGAGAGGGGGTGAACTGCTTTATCATTTGGATGTCTTTATTTTCTGAAGATGACATGCTAAACAAAACTGATATAAAGTGTTAAACAACAAATTTACATAACTTGCATACACACATAATCACCTATTCAGCTACAAAAAGTTATTTGTCTTATTCCGCAAGATATCAAACTTCAAGTATGTGTATGTCAAATACTTCTAAGTGTTTACTTCATTATTTCTTTAGGCAGAGCTGGTAGAGGGCCAGATAGCCTCTGAAACTCATCCTCTCTTTGGAGGTGACATGTCCGGTGAATGCCCCTACAGTCTATCTCTGTATAAGAAATAAGAAGTTTTCACATTTTCAGAGGTCACATTGGAGTGTATAACTCACATTTGAAATTATGGAAAATGGATACCTTGCACCCTTAAACGAGTACATTCCATTTTCAGATCACTCAACTGGCATGTCAGGGTCTTAAACCTTTGATCAAACTCCCAAACAGGTTTAGTGACCTTCTGCTTGATCTCTTTCATATTTGTAATGCATTATGACTCCAACTTAGGTTTCTTGAATTCTACACTCAATGCAGTCTTGATAGCATTCATCGGTTTAGGTTGTCCAGGTCTTGAAACAAACTTCATATACCAGTTCAAAGTGTGATCCCTCAAGGTAGTACTAAACTGATTTCTCTTAACAACTTCATCAATGAATTTCTTGATACTCCATACAACTTCGCATAAGAACCAATGTTCATTAGGATCATTAAATCTGTCTCCCCTAAACATGGGTAACCTCATTTCATCTTCCATGGATATTCCTTGTCTTCTTGACTGAGTATGTACTAAACTATTGGTAATAGTGTTCTGACTGCTCTAGTTACTTTGGTTACTTAATGTTGCTAAAACAAAAAGAGAAGTAATAGTACTTACTTTGACAGTAGGCACATTTCTTGAAGTTTCTGGCTCTCCTTGGTGAAGTTCTTTGGTTCGTACTTCCTCTGTTCTTGTGGATTATGAATGATCTTCGTCTGTTATATCTACTTCTTCTCCATTGTATAATCCCTCTTCTCCATAATTTTTCTTAAATAGGTTTGCAAGAGGAACCTCTCTTAATGGTCTCCCACTACATGTGTGTCTAGCCTTTGTGTCATTGTCATTGTCTAAATTATTGAACATGAGCTTCACTGTATCTTCAGGATATTCTTCTCATGCAATAGCATCTTAATCCTCATCTTTAAAAAGTGTAGGAACATTCCTCTAGGTCCCTTAAAGAAATACTTCTCTGCTTAATTATATGATTCGACTCTGTCAATGGAAAACTCAATAATGTACCCTCCAATAGTGCTATCAAAATAGAGATCCACTGCTCTAGACACAACGTGATAAACTCTCTTGACCTTCTTGATCAATTTCGCTATCCAAACCATAGTTTGTCTAGATATGATCTCAAACTAGGTATCTTCCAATCTGGCTAACCACTCGTATAACTCCTTATGAATTCCTCCAAAAAAAATCTTGTGTATGTCGGTAAAGATGTACCTTCCCAACTAGTTTTTTGTACTAAGGCTAGGGTTCTTGTTCTGGGATTCAGTGAAGTCCTTCTCTTTTTCTTCTAACCACATTTGAATTTTTGTATTCGATGGGAACCACCTTGACATTCCCTCAAAAATATCTTGGTCCCGACAATGGAACCATTTGTTGTCACAGGGGAAGACCCAGGGTTCAACTCTAGCAGCACACCAACAAGCCCTAACTACTGGCCCTTTCGAAAACACCTATAATAGGGGGTTGAAGGACACAATTGTCTACAACTAGAAAAAATGAAAAGTGGATCCAGGACAACACCACACAACAATCTAGTTATTCTTTATCTCTCTTAAGCCTACTTCGCAAGTTATATCTCTTATCTAACACAATAATGAAATAACAGTATATCAGATGGAAAATAACATAGCATCAATCACAAATAACAGCAAGATATATGTGGTTCACCCTCTCCCTATGGATACATCCACATAACTATTTTTCTTGATATATTAAATGGAAACATATAGCTCTATCTGTGGACTTAGCTTTCAAATTTCTCTCTCTTTCTCTCTCCCTCTTCCCTCCTTGCACACCCAACTGCAGGTTTGATCTTCACACCCAGCTGGATATCTTACAATATAGTCTCAATGTCATTCTCAACAAAAGTAAGAGCAACAACCAACAATCAATTATCAAGAAACCCTCTCGACTCTCCTAGACCTTTATTTATACATTACATAGAAAAGTCTAGGTGTCAAAACCCTAGATCCTAAACCCCAGGTCAACTTGACCTGTACTTTAAGGGCTTCACAAGCCTGTCCTTCCTCCTTTTCCGTGTCGTGCTTCAAAGAACTTGTTGATATCTTTTTTTTCTTGTTTAGTTTTCCACGATCCCCTTTCTTTGTTTCTTTTTTTCCTCGATCTTCTCTTCCAATGGATAGCTTTTCCTTTACTTCGCTCCTTCTTTTTTTCTTCTTTAAGCACTTCGACCTCTCCTCGATTTATGTTCCTTCCGCACAGTTCGTACTTCACCTTTCTTCCTTAATATTATATTCCTTCCATAACCAAGGGACAACAAGTATATCCACCATAGTTTCCTCCATTGGGTCCATCACGGAGTTCAGACATGACTTTCTCAGCATCTCTTTTCTCCAGACATCTTAGGAATACACCATCATAGTTTTTTCTACATAGAATTCCATGGATAATCTGATATTGGGAGGATTTGAACCTAAGGGCCCTTTTATTTTTGGGATCTAGATAACATGGGGTTGATCCATGAGTCAATTAGTATTCCATTTCATAGAACCAGGGGTCTGAACCAACTGGGATGTAACAGAATTCTTTTTCAAATAGCTCATGATCTTGATACAAAGCATCTTCATGTGTCTCAATGAAGGGAGATTCTACGGCTAGTTTTCATATCCCTTTCTCTTTAATGATTTTTGTAGGTTTTATCTCTAGGTCATATTCTTGTAGGGTTGTAATCCAATTGGCTCTCTTCTCTTCTAAGTCTCTTTGTACTAGGATATTTCTGACGGCAGGGTAGGGAACAATAACCTTGGTTTTAGATTTAAGTAAGAATAACTAAAAGTGCTTGACAACTTTGAATACCACATATGCATATTTATCAACTTCAGGATAATTTAGCTAAGTTCCTTGTAGACATAAACTCATAAAAGCCAAAGGAAACTCGTCTCCTTCTAAATTATTCTGTGTTAAGACAACTGCAAATGCAATATTGGAGGAGAATGTGTAGAGGATGAAATCTCGATCAAAATCTGGGCTCAACAGTGCAAGTGCTTGTGAAATATCTTCTTTGAGTCTGTCAAAAGCCTCCTTTTCTTTAGACCCCCATTTGAATTCAACATTATTTTTTATCATATCTTGTAGAGGTTTTATTGTTTCAACAAAATTGGGGATGAACTATCTTATGGCATTTATCCTCCCAAGGAACAATTGCATGGATTTGTTATTATGATGGTAAGGGATCTTAGCAATTTCTTTGGTTCTCTCAGGTTCAATCCACATACCTTGCTTGGAACCGATGAATCCCAGTAGTTTTCCTTCATCAACAACAAAAATGGATTTCTTGGGGTTCAGATAGATGTTGTATCTCCTACATCTATTGAATACCTTCTTCAAATGAAAGATGTGGTCCTCTCTATTTTTCGAGAAGATGGTTACGTCATCTAGGTATACTACCACACATTCTCCCAACAAACCCCTGAAGGTAATTTCCATGGCTCGTTGAAAATTTTCTCCAACATTTATCAGTCTGAAAGGCATCTTCGTATAGGAATATGATTCCCATTTGGTTCTGAATGTTTTCTTTATTTTATCTTCATGAGCCACTAAGACTCGATTATATCTTGAGAATCCATCTAGTATAATTTGTTCCATAGGAGGCACAAGGTAGTTATATTTCTCTCAGGCTCTGTTTACATTTATAAAATCAACAAAAATATTGATATCCCCATTCTTCTTCCTTGCTGGTACTAAGTTTGATATCCACTACATATGTCTTAGTGGAAAAATGATTTTAGCAGCTAACAATTTATTCAAATCTGCTTTGACTTGAGGTTCAAGGTTGGGATGCATCTTCCTAAATTGTTTTGGAATGGATTGGCTTGTGGTTTCATGGGATGACATGTTGTATAATATTTGTATCATATGTATTAATATTATCATATGTCCAACCGAAGATGTCATTATACTCTTTGAATAACTTGATGTATAATTACCCTTCTTCAAGAGAGAAATTTTTCCCAAGGTTAATGTTTTGAGGTTCGATATCCAACCCCAAGATTACTTCTTCAAACTAAATGTATGAGCTATTGGTATTGAAGTTGGTGACCTTTTTGAATTTATCTTGAAGGTCGTAGAGATTTTCTATTCTGATCACACTTCTAGGGATATTGTTGGTTGGTCCTGTTGTGTTTGTTTCTTCGACAGAATTGTAATTATATGTATTCATCAGCAGGTCAATGTGACCTTAATCTATGATAGAATCCTTGAAGGTATCTTTGAGGTGTAGGAAATTTAGGATTTGTTGGTCATCATCAAACACCCTCCAATTCACGATATTGTTAGGAATTGATGGCATGTACAAAATTTCAACAGAGAAGGAGTCAGGCATAAATCTATGTTAAGGTAATAATCTAAATGTTGCGTTAGCTAATAAATCAACGTCAAAATTCAATGATCGAGAAATGGAATTAATATTAAATGTGGAAACAAATTTAATTAGTTCCCAAACCTCAATCTGATAATTTTTTAAGTGACTTGAAAGATAATGAATGGTGGTTAGTACCTATCTGACGATGATTTCAGAATCACCAAATACCTTTATTTTTTCTTCTTTCATGTATGTTTCCTTCCTTAGCCCATGTACTAGGGATTCGTATTCGACAGTATTGTTGGTGCAAGGAAATTCCAGTCTGCATGAAATTAACAATTTAGTACCTTTTGGGTATTTTAGTATGCAACCCACGCCTGCACCTTCTAAAGACTTGGATCCATTGAAAAATAGCGTCCACATGTCAGGATCTCTTTTTTTCTTATTTCAAATGGTGTTTTTGAATTTTCATATTTTTTGGTTTTAATGGGGTTAACAGAGTCAGTGCATTTTTCTAATCTATCTCTAAAAACTATGTTAGGTTGCACATAAGAGGGATTGTCAGTTTGATCAGTTATATTACAGTTGGTCTGAACAATCTAGGTGTAATGAAGTATTTCAGATTGTGTGTCATATTCCGTGAGAGATCATGGTTTAGTTGTGAAATTCCCAAAAAATGTTTCATACAAATAATTACCCAGAATTGAATTATTAAACATTACCGATTCATTCAAGTCATTCAACTCAGTAACGAAATGTTTCATATACCTTTCTTTGTCAATATTGATCTTATTCGTTTTTCCATTATAAGGGAGCCATAAGTGGGACCAGATGGTAGCAAAGTAGCCATTCAACATAGTTGACCAATCTCAACTTAATAGCATGCCATAGTTGTCTGGTATGTCTACTACTATTATATCTATAGTTTCATGAAATTTTGGATTAGTAGACATCCTGATCAAGTATTTTTTCAATTCTCCAATAACTTTAAATTTGGTTCTATCTAACTGAATAATATGAATTTTCGATGTTTCAGGTTTCACATTAAGCTTCTCATAGACTTTTAGGGGCATGATATTAGATGAAGCTCCTGATTCCACCATGCAATTATGGAAATTTCTATTAAATATTTCAAATGTGATGAGGAAAGGAGGGGTGGTAGACTTGGATCTTTGACCAGTTAAGGACACATTAGTCACCACCTGACTTTTAGATGGAGTGTTATTGTTAGCAGAATTTACCTTGGTGGTCCCTTTCTTAGTTTCAGTGTTTGCTTCTTTTGTGCCAGAGGAAGTTTTTCCTTGCAAAGTTCTAATAAAATTCTCTTGAATTTGTGGAATCTTCATAAGTTCAAACAAAGAAATGTTAGCTTTTTTATTATTTAGATATTCTAGTAATTCATATTCCAACCTGGCCAAGGGTGTGGGAGAAATATTTCATTTCGTTGCTTGATCTATCATTTTGGGGTTGGAAGGTGTGGTCTTGGAGGAATTAGGAGTAGTATTGATCAAAGAAGAAGGTTGTTTAGGAGTAGAGGTGGCGGGAGAAGTAGGATTAGTGGTACCGTGGGTGTCATTGGAAACCTTCTTACTAGAACTCCTAATGGTAACAACATTTTGTGAAACTTGCACTTCTTTAGCTTCTTCTTCATCTTCACCACAAGAAATTTCTGAAAATGAGTTTAATTGTTGTTTCTCTATAGGCTCGTTAGATTCTTGAGGTTGTTCTTGTTCCTGACTTTCTTCTCCCTGGTCATCAAATTTAGTCATATTCTCTATTTCCCAAGTTCAGAGGGCCTGGATGATATCCTCCATGTTTATGCCTTCTATTTGAGAAGGGGTGGTTTTGTTCATTGGTGGCACGTTTTTGTCTTTCTTGGGGGGGACCCTAAAGAATTTGTTTTGGCTAGAAGATCCCTCTCCACCACCGTTTTTTAGGCCTACTAGGTTGTTGGATAGCTTCTTAATGATTATTTAAAGAGATTCCATTTCCATTGAACCAAAAGGATTTTTATCTTCACTGGGTTTAGACGCAAAAACTTTGCGTACCCTTATCTTTAGAGGGATCTGAACCAAAAATGCCTTTTAGACTCATCATATTTTTCTCGAACTTAAGGGCCTCTTGGAAGGATTCTTCTAGAGTTCCTTTCTCAGATCATTTTACATACATGGCCATGGACATAGGAAAATCGAAGGTGTAGAATTCAATATTCACATCTTCAATAGGTTTTGAGGCATGTGGGATCCATTTTAATAGAGTAAGGAAACATTGATTGTAATCAGTAACTAATTCTTTCGAATCCATCTTGACTCTTGAGAGTTCTAGAATTTGTTTTGGCTTGAAGATCCCTCTCCACCACCTTTTTTTCAAGTCTACTTGGTCGTTGGATAGCCTCTTAATGATTCTTTGAAGAGATTTCATTTCCATTGAACCATAAGGATTATTATCTTCACTAGGTTTAGATGCAAAAACTTTGCGTACCCTTATCTTTAGAGGGATCTGAACCAAAAATGTCTTTTAGACTCATCATATTTTTCTCAAACTTAAGGGCCTCTTGGAAGGTTTCTTCTAGAGTGCCTTTATCGGATTTTTTTACATACATGGCCATGGACATAGGAAAATAGAAGATGCAGAATTCAATATTCACATATTCAGCAGGTTTTGAGGCACGTGGGATCCATTTTAACAGAGTAAGGAAACATTGATTGTAATCAGTAACTAATTCTTTCAAATCCATCTTGACTCTTGAGAGTTCTAGAACCCGGGTGGTCGGTGTTTTTTTTTCCCCGAACTTTCAGAGGAAATAGGTTTCAAATATTCTCCAGTTTGGAATGGAGGATTCTTCTAGAGAGAAATACCATGTCAAAGATTTCTCTTCAAAAGTAAATGGGAACAAACGACAAACAACATATTCATGTCGAATGTTCTGTGACCTAATAGCGAGCATGAATTTCTTAACATGGTTTTCGGCTGAATCCTTTTTGTCAAGGTTGAATTTAGGTAGGAACTTCTTATGGTATATTGGCATGTCATGTTGGATCCCTGGTATAATGACTGCATCAACTAACAACCAGGGTTGGTATGGGGGAGGATTATGGTTTTTGTTCGCTCTAACCATGTTCGAAGGTTGATATACAATGATCTGATATGGGTTATTTTTGGGTTTTCTCTCAAAATCATCTATTTCTTAGGATTTTTCCTCTAACTCATCTTTGGGAGTGTGAGGGGTCGATTCGGTAGGTGAGGGTGGTCTACCTCTTGGTCCACCAACTAATAAATAATATTAAAGATTAAAGTATGAAGTCTTAGGGAAATCAGAAGTATCCTCAAGAACGTGATATTCAGGGGTCCCAACCGAATGGTTTTCTTGATAGGAGTCTAGGGCGATGAAATAAGGGTTTGTATGTCGAAGGTATTCCTAATTTTTAGGAAAATAGTATTCCAAGGGTAGTTGTCTAGTTTGCCTACGAATTTGTCTAGTCAGGGCACAGTTGGTTCGCTCAGTCGAGTGTCTGACTATGGTTTCAATATTTGATATGGTTAGGACACAAGGTTGAGGGGAATAAAAGGATGGTTCAAGATGAGTGGAAGTGCGGTGAGTACTGAACTGATCTGGTGTGTTCACAACATACTCTGAAATGAAGACAGTATGTTCAAAGTGAACTTGCTGGGAATCACTTGCCAAGGAAAAACTTACTTGTAGGGCACGATGGGTAGGGTTTAAGATTTTGTTTATAGTCATTCAGTTATGTGGCCCTACTTCTACCTCCATTTTTGTTCACTGGCCATAATGACCCGCTCAATAAGATGAGAGAAAATGCTCGATGGAAGATCCCAATTAGACCCACTCTCATTTGGGGTAGCGCTTCTGACCATATTTTGGCCTAGTTACCGATCTAACTAAATATGAATCTGAGAACTGAAGGTTCTCAGATGAATTAAAAATATAAAAAAAAAAATTCCAACTAACCAAATTTAATCTAAGATGTATGATTATTATTCTAAGATGTAGTTTCTAACTAGTTCTAAACTAACCTATCCTGATCAGAAGAAAATTGTAAGGTGAATACAATGAGAGATGATATTACTTGCATAGAATGAATACATGTAACAAGAAATATGAAATTTTGACCAAGCATTTGTTTCCATCTAATATAAATTGATTTAAAAAATTAAGTCATTGAATCGATGTATTCGTAAAGGAAAACAATAACAATTGTAAGTTACAAAATATTAACCAAGAAATAATTCTAAGATTAACATTCAGAATCACAAAACCTATATGTATAAATATGAATAATCAAAATCATACACATTAAATCCATTGTCTCCCAAATTTTCTTCAGTCCTTTATTCAAATATCAGTAAAAATTCCAGTCTCTTCTCAAAAGAACCAAAAATCCCTTTTTGTTTTACAATCAACACATTTATAGAGGTACTATGGGACTACGCTACACTCCTCATATTTATAATGGTTGGGATATTGAAGCGATGCTTCAGCTTCCCTTTCTCGATTGGGACATGTACACGAGTACAATGATGTGATTTTCTCTGCAAAATTTCATTTACAAAAAACAATTCTTCAAGGGATCCCTGACAGTTTCTCTTTTGCATCTATGACTTCCTTCCAATGCTTGAATTCTTCAAGTATGGAATCTACATGAAGTAACTATGTCCTCTCCAAATCAACCTCACTCTTGCACATAGGAATGATAATCTTCGTCATGAGGCTCTACTCAACACTTTGCATGGCATCTCTTGTTAGGGTGATGATTTTGGAGGGTTGGATCAATATTTTTTCGATAACCTCCGCATTAATCTCATTGGTTTCTTTGATTCCTCTCTGAGAAAGGTCCCTCTTGGTGTTCATGTCCTCGATGATCATCTGGATTGATGAAGCTTTTTCAATGTCCCTCAGGGGATCCATTCCAAATAGCGAGAGAATATCGTCTATCAATATCCATACCTCAGCACTGAATATAATGAGTTGTTATTGGATATTTAACACCTTGGCGATCGTTGCCATACCTCATTCCAGCAGTAGGCGATCTCATATTATTTTCTCATCATAATACAACAGAATGGTTTCTAGAGATGGAACTGTTGGTAGTGAATGTTTCCACTCTATGATTGTGTCATAAACTTATAGGGATATTTTATACTTTTCATGGGTAGATTTCACCTGTGAGTCAAAATTATTCCATTCATATCCAACCACCATAATTTTTTCAAGTGCGTTGAAAAGTGTTTTATGCATGCTCTGAAGTTTTTCATTTTTCTCCAAGGATTTTGTCTTCACTACCTTGAGAATCGTTGTCTAATTTAGGTGTTCTTCTATAGTATTTCTCAAGACTTCATTATCCATTTGTACCCTTTGGATTTTGGCTCGACCCTTTTCATTGAAAGACCTCAATTTGTCCAATTGTGCTTTGAGTTTTGTCACCTCCATATTTTGTGAGGTTTCAAGTTGTTGCATGTTGCTAACATGGGCCTTCTAGACTAGTGACATTGACTCAGTGAATTTGATTTTCATACCTTCCTCCTGTGCCTATAATTTCCTTTTTATCTCCTCCTCATAGACCTTCTTCACCTGTTGAATTTATTTTGTTTTCTAACTGGAAGTATATTCTTTGATGGTCGTCGGGGTCATTTCCAGCTCTGCAAACCTGGATTTTGTGACATCTAGCACTACGACGACCTCATTGACCGATACAAAGTTTACCCCAGCAAAAGAATTGAGTATCAAGGCTTCTTGTAGAGCGTTATCCTTTACATTGGGCTCGACTTTCCATTTGATACTCCTCTCAGGCACACTCTAGCCTGCTTCTACGTTTCTCATTTTTCTTTTGGGCACCCTCTGCTCTATGGCTCGGGATCTTGTTTTTATAGTAATAATTTCCAACTTCGACCACTGCTCCCTCGAACTCTATCCCTTCTGAGGTGAGTGATAAACTTCCTATAATCGAAGCCAGGGAGTGCATTCTTCTATTGGGGTATCGACCACATTTTTCCTAGGATCTAGGTCGATGATAGCATTAGCACCTGTTGAACCGGTGTCTTGGACTTCTATACTATCAGCTTTATCCTTCTTTTCCCTTTCCTGGGTTTCTCCTGGTGCAGACAATGGTCGTTTACCTATGTTTATTATTTCTTTATTCTGTGTGCCATCATTCCAAGAGGGGGAATCTTTACTTCTAATTTTCTGTAGTGCAACCTGCTTCTCTTCGGCCTCTTTCTTCTTCAACAGTTGGTACCTTTTTTCTCCTTTGTCATATTTTCTCTTTAGCTCAACTTCTTTATCTCTTCTCTTATTTTTTTATTATCCTGGTGGAGGAGAGATCAAAACTGTTACAACCTCAGCATTTTGTCTTGTTATTGATCCTTTCTCAATTTATATTGGGCTACATCAGTGGTAATCCTTTCCATCGCTTCCTTGAAACTCAGTGCACACCAGAAAACATCCTCTGAGAACTAGGACTCGTGCATGGTTTGTGGTGTTAATTTGATGGCCTTCATGTGCTCATAAACCACATTATAAGCATCGTGTGATTTGGGTTCCTCGAGATAAAGGCATATCTCCTTGAGTGCCTTAGCTTCCTTTTCATCTTGATTCTTGTTCACCAGAGAGTATGACCCAATCTGGATGGGGAAAATTGGCCAATATATTTTTATTTTTTTTCTGAAAGGTAGGCAGTGGCTCCATTTTCAACAGTCTCATGTGTAGTCTCCCTAGACAACAACTTATCAGGAACATACATTGGCAGAAAGTGTGGCACTCTTATGGCCCCATAGTTCTAAACGTAAGTGTATTATTTCTTCACGTACCAATCCCTAATTTCCTTTAAACCTATGAGAGCCCTGGGAGAGATCTTATTTGGGAGAAGACTGAAGATGGCCTTATGTAAGGGGGATAGGAAGTAATCACATATATCATAGAAAAACCTCTTGCAATTGACCTCCCACAATTGAGAACAGTAGAAGTAAATTTGGCCCTTGTCCAAGGTCCAGGCCTAGTTGAATGTTGGGAACAAGTTTGTTTCACACACAATGTCTATTAGATATGCCAACATGTAGAAACTGGGATTCTTCATTCTCCTTTGATCCTGGTTTTTTTGTGTGATGTTTAACGAGATAGTGGTTGCCCAATTGAACACTTGTCCATTATGGGTTATCCTGTAAGACATAGGGAACCATTCCATCATGAAATGGGTGCTACTCACCTCTCCATAGATCCAGCAAATCATGGTATTCATCACCCTATAGGGACTTTTGAGATATCATATTGGAACGTATCTTTCACCATTTTTCATCAGCCATCCTTCATCATAGAACTAGTCTTCCATGAGGGTCTTGAAGTCTTCATGGTCGACTCTGAATTGTTCGATAAAAGAATCGTTCAAGGCCACTGTCGGTTCTGGGGGTTGATACCTAGCCTCAATGTCATATGTTGTGAGCGAGTTGATCGGGAGACCTGAAGCATTGAGTATTAACCCTATATCCTTTTGTAGATATGAAAAACACCATTTGGATGAGTCATTGTAAGAAAAACTCTTGGGGCGAGCGACTACTATATGAATTCTACTCTTCCTGATATTTTTGTACACCTTAATGTCTGGATCATTGGAAGGAAACATTTAATTCTTGAACATGTCCAGTATCTCGACATAATTGAGGTAATGTTTTGTCTCATCATGAATGTTGGTGTCAGAGATAGTGTATGACTCTGGGATGGAAACTGGAACAGGAGTTCCATAGGTCTAGGATTTTCCTTTTCTAGTGATCATCCTGGACATCCCTTCACCTGCACAAAAAAACAAATTATAGTTAATAAATTCATCTTAGTCTTGAAATAACAGCATTATAAAAATAGTATCATACTTGTTTAAAGGCTGGGAGCGGTATTCGATCAAATAGAGATAATAGAGAATTGCATACAAGTTTTTATTTTTTCCTTCATGAGCCAATGAGAAAGAATACAAGTCTTGGTTCCCTTTAAAAAACATTATGTCAATTCCTCACTAACATTACACAATCAATAAAAGTGTGATACATCTTGGACTCTGTCAAGGAAGTACGCAGAAAGTAAATTCCCTCGCAAGTGATTGGTGGTTATAGTTGTTAAGGCGTGGGAGAATTCAAAACATTTGGGGGGGGGTATCGCAAAGCTGTCGTCAACGGAATTTGATGAGGAAGAGAGGTGTGTATATGGGTGAGAAACAAACTCCTACAATGATAAATACCTGATTAACTTGTTAAGCATGATTATTAGGTCTAAGTTTGACCTAACATTCCTTTTAACGTTCAATTAAATGAGCATTGGGTGTTCATCCTTTATTAACTAATGCTGACAAGACGTCGAGGTGGTCATGGGGCGACCCATTAACTAGAAAATGTGAGATATATTGTGGAGGAGTGATCGGTGATGGCCTGGTTCATAGGAGCCACAAGATGAAAAATGTGACAGTTGGATAGAAAAATATGATGTCGTCGTCGACAAGGAGGGGAGGTATAAGAAAGATCCCAAAGAGAATTCCAACGATGAAACAAATTCGCCAAGTATGTTAGCCATTTTTACCTTGACACATTTTGGAAAATAAAATACTTACACAATGGTTGAATTGAGGGGCCCAAAAGGGGGGAAACGTTGAGGTGTACTATAGAGAGAGGGTCATGTGTCAGTTGGGAAGTGACTAGGAGAGAGAGGGGGATTATCATCATCGTCAATATGGATAGGAGCATGATGATGAGAGCATTTCATTAACTTCCAACGATGATGTTGTGAAGCATCATCATCAGTGAAATATGCAGGGGAGCCTATGTGAATGTTTGATGAAATCCNAGAGAGAGGGGGATTATCATCATCGTCAATATGGATAGGAGCATGATGATGAGAGCATTTCATTAACTTCCAACGATGATGTTGTGAAGCATCATCATCAGTGAAATATGCAGGGGAGCCTATGTGAATGTTTGATGAAATCCTGACGACACAAAGGTAAGAAGGGAGGAAAGTGGGAAGTAGGTGGGGAATCCTAACTTAAGTTCCAAACTTGAAGATGAAGATTTAAGGATAGATGCCTAAAAAAATAGGACAGATGCCTCAAAAAACATAAAGTGTGCATCCTCGCATTAAGATTGAAACTATTTGAATGGGGAATGGGTTGTTGTTCCATCACAACACTCCTCTTTCTGGGTGTGACACCCCCCCCCACAAACGCAAAAATCCCATCAACTTTCACATGAAGCACTATCATAATTTCTAGGTCAATTTCATTGAAATGAAAGTGAAAATTGGTGCCAACAAAAATTCCCACATGCCTAGTACCTTGGCCTCTAGTGGGAATACCTCTCGAAGCTAAAAAAATCAAGACTCACTCTTAGTGAGGGAGGTATCCCATCCTCCAACATCTAGAGTAACCACTATCACTCATAGTATATATCGCTCTAGATCTACCACATCATATGTACTCCAATGGTCCATACCGGATACTCTCTCTATCACTAACAAAAATAGGTCCTTGAACTCTGTCAACATAAGATATAATATCACAGTTGCACTCCACTCATCCTTATCAGTTGATCTTGTTGTCCAATCTGTCTGAATAGATGCATATTTGGTCACTGGAGCACAACCTATAGTCTAGCATGTCTTGCTAACCAATCCTTGGTATTTGAGGAAAAATATGTCTTATTGATTGCATCCTTGGTCACTGGAACACATCCTGTTGTCTAGTCTATATAACTATCCACATCCTTGGTCCCTGAGGAAAAATATGCCTGAATAGTCGCATCCTCAATCACTAAATAAAATCTTGTTGTGTAATCTACCTCACTATGTTCTCCCTTTGTGATTGAAGCAAATCCTGCTCCCCATTCCTCCTAACCAAATTTTTCCTCTGTCACTATAGAAAAACCTATTGAAACAAGTGTATCCTCCATGGAAGTTTCACATGCCCTAGAATCCTCCTACCTCTAAATCTCTTGTCTATACTCCTCCACCCATGACACATGTCTACCAGTCCTGGAATATTTCTTTCTATCAACTGAACCTAAGGTGGAAATCCCTCTGGATGACAATCTCTCCCTCTGAGCCAACTAACTCTCCCTGAGATCAGGCTCACTCTAATATTGCATGATCCTATTGAAACTTGACTCCCTATGAGTTTTCACATTCATTGGGGCCATCTCCTCCCTGTCCAATATCCTCTACATAGTCTTGGGAGGTTACCCCTCCCTCCCAGATTCTGAGGGTTGACTCCCTCTCAACTATGGCTCCCTCTAAGCCTGTACCACTGGTGGGATCACTTACCTCACCACTCATGGAACCACATGCCCCTCCTGATCTGTCCCTCAAAATGATATATGATATCCCTTCCTCTCAATATTTGAGACTAACAAGAAACTCCTCCTGAGTTCTGGTGCCCAAAACACATTCGACACCCTCAATATCTCTCCTAACTCCAATTGAAATGAAATAGTATTGGATCCTCGTATTGAATGCTTGCCTCTCGTACCAAGATCCACATATAATTTTGATCCAATATTTGTGAGAGTGTCAAACAAATATCTAACACATGTCATATAAAAAGATGATTTGTTATCCACCAACCATCTCTCCCTGCTGAAGATAGTACCTAAAAGGGCAGAGACCAACAAGATATCCCTCTGGAATGTTTCTGCAACCTCATCAACCTCTATTGTTGATGTCTATTTCCTTCTTTTTCTTCCCCTCTAGTGTGGAGACTATGAAGCATAGTTCCCAAAATCATGACACTCAAAACATTTAATCTTACTAAGATCCTTCTTCCATCTTGAATCTATATATTCTTCCCTTTCAAGAGAAGCCCTTCTCCCTGACAAACCTCTTCTATCTGGAAAAACCCTTTCTCCCTTCATAGTGTGGGATGCAAGGGCCTAGTTCTCATCATTTCTACTCTTTACCACACCATCCATATCATCTATGGATACTAACTGGGTCTCCTCCTGGATACAATATGTCAATAATCTATCAAAGTCTAGTAACTTTTCTTGTGCAAATATCCCCTACACAAATGGTTATCAGGACCTCAGAAGATCTCTCGATGCTACATTCACCAACTCAACATCCTAAACTATCTCACCAATATTTGTGATTTGATCTCAGATCTAAGTAATCTTCATAAGATAACTGACAATTGTGTCTTCACTGGGAATCCTGACAATCTAAATTTGATGCTTCAAGTGTAGCATCCTTCCAGTATTCTTGTTTTGGTAAAGACCCACAAAAGCATCATATATATCCTTAGCAGTTGTTTTCTCGGTAATGTGAGGAATCAAGTGGTCCCTCATGAAATCTATTAATACCTTCTTGTCCTTCACTTCCCTCTTCTTATGAAATGCCAAATCTATTGGATCAGTTAGGCTAGGAACAACATCCTCAACATACTCCTTGATGTCATTATCTTCCAAAGGAAGGGGAACCCTTTCCTTCTAAGATCAAAAGTTGGTTACCCCTTCCAACATGTCCTCAAGATTCAATGTATTCACCATCCTAACCTGCCTAGAACAAGAACAAGAACAAGTACAACACTTTTCTAGTGATGTAGCCAACAAAGTGTCTCAAGATGATCCCCTTCTCTTCAAATCCCAATCTCTGACACCATGTCAATTTTCACATGCAACTCTATGTGAATAATTTCATATCTAAAAATTTCTTTCTAGTGATCTAAATATCACTAAACAACTTTACACTGAAATTATTGACTGAAAACATATGCAGTGGAAACAACAAGATCATAGATGAATCATCAATACACAAGACACACAATAATTATGTTTTGTAACTTTATCCAATCCTTAAAATATGAGGAACAAAACCATTCCTATCAATGGATACAATATCACCAAATGTGAGGAAAAACCTGTCCTTCCAAAAAAAAGAGAAGTCAAGGAAAACCTTTTCCTTCCAAAACAATAAAATCTGAGGACAACATTGTCCTTCCAATACAAAACAAAAAATCAAACCTCAACTATATTATGGAAATCTCCTCTACTCATGAATATATTGTAGACCACATGTACAACCTAATGATGTCACCTATCAGCCTGTATGGATTTGTACCTACCCAAAAAACCAGATACATGATTCACCAACTGGAAACCGACAAACATACGTGGTTTTCTCTCCTGCAAAATATGTATACCCTATATGTGATTCGTCCTTCTACAACCCATGTATATACATGCTTCAACTATCTGCAAACCATGTATGAGTACAAAAAAATTGTATAGGCACATCCTTACACTTCAATCTCTACCACCTTCTTTCTCCATGGCCAGATTCACCACCTTGCAAACTTTCCTAGTTGAGATCACCAATCCTACTTGACACAAGTGGAGACTCACTTATGCCAACCCCATTCTTCCACAATGATGATCTAATGTCACAATGACATCTCTCCTTTATATAGGAGTCCAATGAGTGATTTTAGGATCCCTTCATAAACTCAACAATTTATTAGAATAATTCAATCCTCTTTGTGGATGTGACACCCCCACACAAACCCACAAATCCCAACAACTTTCCCATGGGGATCTAGCCTCATTTCTAGGTCGATTTCATTGAAACGGAAGTCAAAACTGGTGCCAACAAAAATTCCCACATTCCTGGTACCTTGGCCTCTAGTGGGAATACCTCTCGAAGCTACAAAAATCAACATGTAGAGCCTTCTAAAATTATTTATCTAACTAAGGATGAAGAACATGGGGACAAAACCGGTGTCCCCATTATTAATGAGAATGTGGCTAAGGAAGAACCTCCAACAGATCCAATAAGGGAAAAGAACATGGAAATAGGTGGTGAAATCAGTAAGAATGACACACAAACACATGAAGAGGACACCACCGATACCAATGCTAAATCGGATCAGAGTCTAGCTAGTGGTCAAGATCTATAAGTACCTTTGCATGTCAATTAGGAAGGAAATACAGATGTCCCAGATACTCAACTATCTAAATATCATGAATAAGGCCATAATGCAGGTGATGATAATAGTATAGGTGGTGAGGATGCAGGTATTAGTAATAATAATGATGAGGACATGAATACCACAGCTTAGCAGATCTTGGAGAAAGATAAACAACTGAGAAATCACCTGAAGATACCATATCTGAGCATACTCTAAATAAGAGTAAATTAGATGAAAATTTATTGGGAAGGTCATCAACAAAGGAGAAGGAGGAGGAGGAAACTCAAAACAAAATAAAAGAGACCTCCACAAATGAGACAAGGCTAGACATGCATGCTAAAGAGGGAAGGAAGGATTCTCCATCCAAGGAAGAAAGTCAAGACCCCATCTTTGGGCATTTTTATACCCATGGAAATCTAAGAAATATATTATCTTGGGGTGATCATCCTATTCTAAAACTTGTTGAGGAAGTGGTTGATATTGATTCCTTTTATTATGATCAAAATATGAGATCCATTGTAAAAAGGAACTAAAGAAAAAGGAAAATTACACTGGACAATAGTGTGCTTTGAACCTCCAAAGAAGTAATTCTAGACACTAGAAAGGCCAAAATGAGTGAATTGTTTTTAGCGGACGTTTTCATCTCTCATGTGTCATTTAATAAAGCTATAGCAAAGGAAATAGATCTAGAGAAGGCCAAACAAAGTTATTTTTCTCAAGCATTAGTTGCAGTATTATCAGGAGGTTGGGGGAGCAACAAATCAAAGGAAGGACCTCTTGGAAGAGCATGACAAGTGTCTTAAAATTCAAGATGATCTAGTGATAAAGGAACTTGGGATTCATGAAGAATCTTTTCTCCTTGTGATCACACACAGGGAAATCCTCATATGGGTTGAGAAGGGTGCTACAACACTAGATGGGGTTGAATTCCTCCAAGAAGTACAAAAGGATAAAAGTGTCAAAGACCATGACATTGAAATTGTATTTGAAGAATGCCACTCCCAAATGCATTTGGATGAAAAATATTTGGAAATAATTGTAGAGAAACCAAAGGAAAGAGTTGGGGAAGAATAAAAAATGTGAAATCAGTCCTGGGAAAAGATAAATCAGACGATGGTCGACCTTCAAYTGCCAATTTTTGGGTCCCCAACAGATTTTTGGCCAATAGAAATATCAGCAAATTTGAAGAAACGTTTTGATGAGTACAAGGGTGAAGTTCAAAAGATATCATCAATTGAAAGAGGGTGTGTGTATAATTATGAKGCCGATAATATCAATACTATCGACCGATTGGACTAGTTAACAAGTAGAATGGAGAATTACACTGGTCCTTTTAGAAATAGAAAGCATGCATTAACCATGCCAATGTATCAACACAAGTTTTCATATGGTGACAAATGTGTTGAACTCTGCGCATAGTAGTATGAGTATTTGGATGAGCATGCAAGCCCCAGAACTCCTAGATCGCCTAAGTCATCTTGAATCTATTTTTGTTTCAGTTATTTTTAGTTTCTAATTTACTATTTTTAGCTTTTCAATTTTGTATAAATAAATGGATCATCTTCATAGGAAGGACCTTTGGCCAACTGAAATTTTGATTATTGTAATTGAGAATTATTTCACAAATAATAAAGAAGCTCCTAAGGGTATGAATAAGTTTTACCAAACCAATGCATGTCGTAATAGGAGAGTGGAGTTTTCTACTCTCAACCATCATGTCTTTAATGTCTAGTAAGAGTTTCTATTTTATCAAGTTAGCTTGTTAATTGTGTAAGTTGTTGGTATTAGCTTCAATTCTCCTTTAATTTGTTTTACAGTAAGTATTTTGGCTTTATTCAATATTCAACAATCACATAATTATTTCATGGTTATTGATAGAATTACAGCTGGATAGTTACATTCTTGTTAGGATGGGAATTTAACTAGATCTTGCTTGGAATTATTTCTTGGGAGTATATAAGTTAGTTATTCTTTTATTATATGTCCATATTTCTTTAAAAAAGTTATCTTTAAGAGAAATAATCCATTTTATTCTTTCACATCTTTCCTTTTCTTTTAGTGATTGGTTGCTAGAATTATTTATTTGAATCCTCACATAGTTTTTTTGTGCCATACCCTAAAGGTTATCCCTAGGGAAGTTTCTCTCAAATGCATTAGTTATTTTCCTTTACACATAAATAAAACCCAAGCATAAAGTGGGAAAATAAACAAAATAAGTGAATTTAACAACTCTTAAATCCCATCGAATGGTTACCATCATTAACCCGAAGGATTATTCCACACCAAATAGGGAGGAGTCTAATTGGGCCTCGTCCTTGGGTTTATTCCCTCATGTTGAGAAAAGGGAATCTGGACCCCTCAATAGGCTGGTATAGTTTACTGTATATTTATCACTTCAAGATTTTCACTCATTTGCAACATTATCGCCTTGTTAATGTCCCATTCTTATTTCTTTAATTTCTATAGTTTATGGAATGAATGCTAAGAACACATAGAAACCCTAAAAAATCTTATCTCATCATGGGCTAATCAAGTTACTAGTAGTAGACACTCTTTCACAAACTGATCAAACTTGGGAAGAGTTCATTCAAGGCATGGACCAGGGGAAAAAGAAGAAGAGGGCCAAGTAGAGATTGCAGGGTATGAATAATAAAAGCGCCAAGCAGAGGTTGTAAGGTATGAAGCAGAAGAGGGCCACATAGAGGTTGCAGGTGAACAATTAGTTGAAGAATCAGGCCCTATCCATCTAAAGACCAAAACATATTATGATTATATGTAGAATACAACCCATTTTGTGAGTAGAAAGAACAACACAGGTAATGTAGATGTCATTTAGGAGTGCTTCAACCAAATAAGAACCAAATCAAACAATGTTATATAACCAATTGCCACAAAAATCTACAAAAGAACTAGGGAAAGATACTACAACAAAAGAATGTTCCCATGAATGCCACTGAAGAACCATGGCAAGATACTACTATGGAAGAAACTGCTACAAGAACTAAACCTAGTAGGAGAAGAAGAGAGTTAGCAAGTTATTTGGTAAGAATATGAATTTCAAGTCTTTAAAGAAAGGTAAACCCTCTTATTCTAGATTATTAAAAATTTATAAGAATTTGAGATGGATGAACAAGAGGTTGCATCAAAAATTAGTTGTTTCCTGGAAAGAAATAGAATACAACATGCCCAAACCAAACATGGATATGTTGCTTCATGCTATAGAGGAAAAAATTGAAGTAGAGTGAAAAATGGGAAAAATTATGGGAATGGAATGCCCCCCTTATATTTTACATGAAGGTGGTGTTTTAGTATAGAAATGGATTTTGAGACCTTTGTTGCAAAACCTAATGATATTGAAGTTACTAAAAATCTTGTTATTGAAAATATTCCCACAAAACTTGATGATATTGAAGTTAATATAGCTCCTATTGTTGAACATATTGTTGTTGGATTACTGAGAGGGGGGGTGAATCAGTAATAACGTAATTATAATCCTTTTTCTTCAAATTTTATATCAATGTAGAATTATTATCCAATAATGAGCAGTAATAAATAAACAATCACACACATGCACAGT
>ML803596.1:294562-306000 GCA_009831015.1 Picea engelmannii | reverse complement strand
TGATGTAAGGGTTTATGGTATTTGGTTATGGATAGTGTGATGTATTGATAAAGAAATTTTGATGGTTATATTGGTATATGTACTTGGTGTATGGTTGAGGTACATGGTTGAGACAAGTAGTTGATGAGTTGGCACATACATGAAGTGTATACTTGATGATGTTGGTACATCTTGATGAGTCATAGTTGATGTGTATTTGATGCCTGATTGGTACATATTTGGTGCATGGTTGATGCACTCATTGATGGTATAGGTTGAGGTATAGGTTGGTGCATGGTTGATGCATTTGTTTATGGTACAGATCGATTATATTTTGTTTGGACATGTTATTGTGACAAGTTATTTGTACAGGTTTGGTGCATGGTTGATTCATCTGTTTATGGTACAATTTTAGGTACAGGTTGATGTATGCTACATGTTGCCACAGTTTATTGGTACAAGTTGTTACAGGTTCATTATAGGTTGATTGGTACAGGTCTACAACAATATATCTCACAGTGATAGTGTGACAGTGGTTCCATCATTCTACTTATGCGTAAGGGCAATTGGATGGGGCAAGGACAGGTGGTTGTAGAAACCTTCTAGTTGTATCCAGAGAACAAAGGGGGTTGTAGCCTCCTTCTGGTTGTAGCCAAAGAATTGAGGAGTTGGAGCTTCCCTAAGGTTGTAGCCTGAGAAACTAGGGGTTTGGAGCCTCCTTCCAATTGTAGCTGGAAAACAAAGGAAGTTAGTGCTTCCAATGAATGTAATTCTTCAATACATATAAGAAAAAACATTATATGGTTTTCTCTCGCTTTGGGTTTCCACATAAAAACATTGGTGTATTGTGTATGTGTATGATTGCTCATTTGTTCATTGTTTATTTACTCTGTAATTATTGGATGATAATGCTACACTGATATAACACTTTCATTATATGGTTGAAAAGGTTTAAATTACTCTATTACTGATTCAACCCCCCCCCCCTCTCAGTAATTCAACAAAAAAGAGGGCAGCGCACTTCAAGTTGAGATCTGAAACTTTATGTGTATAATTTGGCCAAACAAATTGGATATTTGAATTCCTCTCGGAAAAATACCCAATTTCAAAAAAAAAAAAAATCGGTCAAAACAAAGTCTGAGAAGTAAAGTTATGAGCATTTTTAATTCAACAGTTTTTTAGGGGTTTTCCAAGAAAATCCATGATTTTCTGGAGTAATTTATTTTTAAACCCTAGTTTTTGTTGAAAATTTATTCCAAGCAAGATACATTTGACTGGGAATGATAATGGTCCTGGTATTGAAGAACTTATATAGTCCCACAAGTCAGAATGGAAAGAACGGTGGAAATTTTTTGTTATTTCTTCATTTCAGAGAGGATGTTGCAACATGGAAGGAATCATTGGACTATTTCTAGATGATGAGACTTCCAGATGAAGAATTGGAAAAATTGTTTTTAGATAGGTCGTCTCATGTTGGAAAATAGGATAAAGAGAGAACCAAGGGTTTGTTTTCATGTGACAAATATATATTGCAGGTTTATGGTTGTATTCATAAAGAAAATGTCATTTTTTATATTAGCCCTAGTTGCCAACAAAATTTTATCAATGTTTAGTCGGTTAATAGATTGCAAGTTCCTGCAAAGAATATTCACAACACATAGGTTGTTGATAAACATGTTCATTTTTTTAAAGATTTGAATATCACTATGGATAAATATTTGTTGCATTCATATTTTCATGATACACATATGGATGATTTGGATATTGTTTTGGCATATCCTTGGGTAGAATCAGTGGGTACCATTAATATTAATGTGTAAAAGAAGTTTTTGAAGTTGTGGTACAAGAAAAAGAAAATCACTTTGCAGGATGTGTCTCTTAATAAGAAATATGGGCCCACGGAGGCCAGTAAAGAAGTTATTGTCGATTCCAACGTTGAATCAGAGACAGAGTCTATAGAAGGAGATGAAGAAAAACTATAGGAAGGACATAATCAGGAATATAAGGAGGTAATTGACTCAAAGGAACAAAGTGTTGTAGATTTGTAGAAAAAGGAACAAATTCCTACAGTTGTTGTATATTGACATCCACATCATATAGAGAAACAACATTCATCAAGGAAAGGACATGTACATCAACATATTTATGCACCAGTAGGGTACCAGATAGGAAACCGATCAAGAGATGCATGGAGTATTACCGACACTACAGGAAGAGCTCAGGCTACAGAAACAATCCCATGGCAACCCTAACATGATGTAGAGCAATATCAGGGTGGAAAGACAACATATGGACATCATGTTCGACTTCCATTGGGATGGATGGATGGTCGTACTTGGTACCAGTTGGCTACATTTATTATCTGGTCATATTGTATGGTTTCTTCTCATGTTTGGAGGATGAAACATGTGAAGGGGGATGGAATGTAGTATACCTAGGGAGGTAATATGCAATACCTATGGAGGTACCCAATGGGAATGTGGTTATGTATTATTAGTGGAAGTCATTTAAAATATGAAAATGTGTTCATTCAATTTAATGTGTACTAGGTCCACTATATTAATAAAGGCCCACTATGGTAGTTAGATGTAATAAATGTGAGAAGGCTCTATAGAAGGTTCCTAGGGGATATCTAGAGCTATATAAAGAAGTGTAAGAAATGTAATAAAATAAAGTGAATAATATTTTGAATGTATCAAGAATTGCTTGAAGAGTGTTATCCTTCCTTAAGGATTAAAATATGGTGTTACCCTACCTCAAGGGTTTTGACTATTTCTAGTGTTAAGTAATTTGGTGAATGGTTTGGATTATTCTTGTTCATATTGTGGGTTTATTTTGATATTTATCTTCAAATCTATTGAGGTACTTAACAACCATTCATAATCATCCCACTTAGGATTATTTTAATTTGATGATTAGATGGGAGATTCTAGGGTTGAATGAGGATGTGCAAAAATTTCAACTAGGGGGAGATGATGAGTCCTTGATTTGGTCACTTTTTTACATTTATTTTCTTTTATAACTCACCCTATTTGCTTATCTCTAAACCTTTCTACTTATCATTTTCATCCCTGCAATAAAGATATAGGCTCAAAGGTAATTCTCATTGCATTTCCTAGTTTTCACTTTATTTCTATTAGACCTTTGGGATACGGTAGCATGCTTTGTCTTTACTTTGTGATTATTGATTGTATGGAAGAGTGTTATAGATATGCTTGTTGCAAAACTAGTTTTTATTACTACAACTCTCATGGGATATTGCAAGCACAAGAAGCATGACCTTAGACAAAGGAAGCATCATAATTAAGGACGTAATTCCACGGTTCTAGGAAACATGTGTCTTTGGGAGATGTTATGGAATACTCTTAAAGGCTACTACAAATCGCATATCGCTTCTTCTTGTAAACAATGGCATCATTTATGATGGAATTGTTTTGACAATGCGATCAAATTTTATTATTGGCATTGAATATGTATATGATTGTTATGTTTGGTATTTTGTTATAACCACTTGAGAATATTTGAATTTCTAGTTGGTTAATATTTAGATTTTTGTTATGTATATTACTCCTTTACTCAAATAAGAAAAGATATTTTTGTGTATAAAAAGAGGGTTGATGCCTTTGTATGGGGGGGAATTTATAGTAAACTTTTGATAAGACATGTCTCTATAATATCAAAGAATTGCTCTATTAATATAAGCTCTAGTTTGATTTATGTCTTGTGATTAAAGCAAGTTGTTTACTTTGTTTAGCACTGCTATAGGTTAATCTAGTAATTTGTTTCGAGGAGGAAAGCCCCACTCAGTAGAACAAGTGTTGTTGTATCATTTGTATTGTTATTTATGTTGTAAAAATTTTCATTTCCTATTGTGTGCTTAAGTCTAAAATTCAAGTAAAGATCTTCTAGTTGTTATTCCACATAGAATTGTTTTAAGGAGAATCGTGTTACAACTTGAGTTATTTGATATAAGTAGTTAATGTTAATTCTATTTAAGTTTTGCAAGTGTTTTTTTATTCTACAAAGTGTCAGTGATTTTTTCAATTCAAGTTCAAATGTATGAACGTAACTTCAATTATTCAACAAATAATGCAATTTCCTTTGGTAATAGAATTATCGAAACCAACATCAAGGAGGCTTGACTCTTGCACATGTAACATCCCTAGACACCCAGGTCAGGCCATGCTACTCCAAAAAACTCTTTTATTCTCCGCTCAACATACAGTAACATACCCAACATCCAACTGAGTTATGCCACATAAATTTTTTGAATTGCATGCAATTAAAACATATACACATAGAACTCTTTCCGAACTTTATATATAAAACGTAAACGGACAAATACACTCTATAAATGCATGGATTCATACTGAAATAAAAGTAAACATATACATGCAACATATACAAGAAATACCCATAAATATAAAGACAGTTATAACCACACATAGGATAAACCCATAAAAATAAACACGTAAATAATAATGCAGCATGTAAATTTATCACACAATTGACACTTATATTGGTAATAATATCATCAATTGCATGCATACCTTCCACGAACATCCTAGCCTTATACCACACTGCTCATCACTCTTAGTAGTGGGTCACCCCCGAGCTGGGACTAAACTCCACCCGGGTAAAGGGGTTCCTAACCAGGCTGACTATCTTAGACAACAGGAAAGGCTCTATCACAGGTGCCAACTCAAACTAACAGCCTATAGTCCCTCTTTCCCCACATGTATGTCCCACCCTAGGAAGTGTGCCCCTTCTTTTCTCAACAGTCCTTTGGCTACCCAACTTCCTTTTTGGGCTTCAGAAACAGGCCAGACAGGAAGTCTCAGAGCCCTGTAGTTGTAGTTTAGCACCTTCAGGAAATCAATTCCCATCAATTCTCTCACCCAAAGAGAAATTTCTCACGAGCCTAACAACCCACCTCTTCAATATCCCATGGGCCTGACAACCCGCTTCTTCAGTTCATCTCCCAAGATAACCAACTGCACAAATAGGTATGGGTACAAATATAGGTTCAGGTACAATGACAGGAAGGTATAGAGGATATCTCAATGAGTGTGTGAATGATCATGGAATGATTGAATGGATGAATAAATGATGGAAGGAATCTGAAAAAGAACTAAGTCCAAAAAATATGTATGCATTTCCCCGACTTGACACTTGTCATGTTGGGAGCTACTTTGGCCCACTTGTCCCCATCCTTATAACTTAGGATAAAATAATCATCCATACTTTATACTTTAATAAATATTAATATAATATTCCTTTTTGGCTTAAGCTCCCTAGCTTATCCCTTTTCCTTAACTTTTAGCCCTCCCTTTCCCAAACTAGTGGATTTTAGTCCCCCATACTCTTTTATCGTGGTCGGTCTGCGCACAACGATGTATTTTATATTAATGATGAGACATATACAAAAATAGAAGCATTGGCCTTTAGCATCTAGGCTCTCTAGCCTAATGCCTCTTATCTTATAACAACTAGCTCACTAGCCTATAAAGAACAACATATACACAAAGGCTCCCTAGCCTCAAAATCTTGTGCATTTAAGTTGCTACGCATGGTATCCTCGAATGTGCACACTTCATCATTTTACTGCACAGTACATGCGTGCACTATGCCATGAAAGGTGCATACAAAATGATATCAAACATATCACCAGCTTACATACATATATATTTACATTTACAATTGGGTTCGGCCTAGGGATATTACAATCCCCTCCCCTTATTTATGCATTGTCCTCGGTGCATCATGTACACATATACAACAAAAATTTTCAAAAATCCTCAAAAAGATGCGGGTATTCTTCCCACATTGCATCCCCATGCTCCCAAGTAGCATCCTCAAGACCGTACTAGGTCCATTGGACCTTTACAAGCCCTACGGATCGATTCCAGAGCTGTTTGATTTTTCGGTCTAGAATGCGTACCGGATGCACTTGGAAAGTGCCTTCTTGCTCCACCTGAAACACATTCCAATCAATAACATGATTAGCATCACGTATATATTTCTTGAGAAATAATACATGGAATGCATTATGAACAAACATAGATGCAGGCAATGCAATCATATAAGCCACTGGACCAATCCTCTCTAGGATTTCAAATGGCCCACAATAGCGAGCTGCCAACTTTGAACAATTTCCCAACTTCAGGGAAATTTTGTTGGCCTTCACTTTCAAGAATACATGGTCCCCAACTTTAAATTCCCTATGAGTTCTTCCCTTATCATCATATCTTTTATGCATGTCTTGGGCAACCTTTAAATTTTCCTTTATTTTAAACATTTGCTCCTCCATTTCCCTGAGTAAATCTGGCCTAGCCACTACTCTATCTGTTGGGTTATCCCAGCTTACCGGTGTGTTTCACTTTCTACCATAAAGTGCCTCAAATGGGATCATATTTAGAGATGTTTGGTACCCATTGTTATAAGAAACCTCTACTAAGTGTAGGTAGTCTTCCCATTTTGATATTTTATCCATCATATACATCCTCAACATATTCTCAATCACTTGATTCACTCTCTTTGTTTGTCCATCTGATTCTGGATGATAAGTTGTGCTAAAATTCATTTTTTTTCCAAATCCATTAAATAATCCCTTCCAAAAATTTGAGGTAAATTTTGGATCTCTGTCAGACACAATTGTCTTGGGTATGCCATGTAATTGAGCAATTTCTCTCATATAAACATCATCAATGTTGGTTGCCTTGTGAGTGAGCTTGACTGGAATAAAGTGGGCAGGTTTAGTAAGCGTATCCACCACTACCATGATAGAATCATGTTGCTTTTATGTTTTGGGTAGTTTGGTGATGAAATCCATGGTTACAACTTCCCATTTCCACTCAGGAATGGGTAATGGTTGTAGAAAACTAGATAGGTGTCTATGCTCATCCTTTACCTTTTGACATTCTAAACATTTGGCAATAAAATCAGCAACTTCTTTCTTCATGCCTGGCCATTAATATTGGCTTTTGACAGCTGTAATAGTTTTCTAATAACCTGGGTGCCTAGCATAAGGTACATTATGCATTTCTCCCAATATCATATTTTTCAATTCCTGGAATTTGGTACATAAATTTTTCCCCTGTACATGAGAATTTCATCATTATCTAGGTTGTATTCTTCAATTTTCTGCTGCAAATTACCTTGTTGTAATTTTGTCACTAATTCCTTGTATTGCAAATCTAATTTTGCAGCCTCCAAAATTCTGTCTTTCAAATATGATTGGTACATGCTAATGGTTGTAGCATGCAATTCATGCACTCTTCTACTGAGTGCATCAGCCACTTTGTTCTCTTTCCCCTTGATATGATTTATATCAAAGTCATATTCACTTAGAAATTCTAACCATCTGCTTTGCCTAGCATTTAAAGTTGGTTGATCAAATAAATATTTCAAACCATTATGGTCTATCCTCAGCTCAAACCTTTTCCCCATGAGGTAGTGTCTCCATTTCCTCAAGGAATGCACTATGGATTCCAACTCCAAATCATGAGTGGCATAATGTCTTTCATTCTCCTTCAACTTCCTTGATTAATAACATATAACAAACCCATTTTGACTAAGGACTCCACCAAGTCCTTCTTTACATGCATATGTGCATACAATGAAGTCTTCATTTGGGTCTGTAATCCTTAGTATTGGAGCACTCGTTAATAATTGTTTCAAGTGTTGGAAACTATTTTCACAATCCAATGTCCACTGAAAATTCACACCCTTCTTTTGCAAGGAAATGATTGGGTGTCTAATATTTGAAAATCCTTCAATAAATATCCTATAGTATCCCGCAAAGCCCATGAATGATCTGAACTCTGTCACATTCTTTGGAACTGACCAATCTCTAATGGCTTTTATCTTCTCAGGATCCACTGCTATCCCATCCTCTGAAATGATATGTCCCAAATAATGATTTTGCTTCTGATAAAATGATCACTTTCTCAATTTGGCATATAATTTATGCTCTCTTAATACTTGCAACACTATCCTCAAATGATTGTCATACTCTTATTCCGACTTGGAATATACAAGGATGTCATCTAAAAAGACAATGACAAACTTGTCTAAATATTCTCGGAAAACACCTTTCATTAAGCACATGAAAACAGCTGGTGCATTTGAAAACCCAAATGGCACCACTGTGAACTCATAATGACCATACCTTGTCATGAAGGCGATCTTGCTAATATCTTCCTCTTTAATCCTTACTTGATGGTATCCTGACCTAAGATCTATCTTTGAAAATATATTTGCATCCTTCAATTGATCAAAGAGATCATCAATCCTTGGCAAAGGATACTTGTTCTTTGCAGTCACTTTATTCAACTGTCTGAAATCAATGCACGATCTTAATGTCCCATATTTCTTTTTCACAAACAAGTTTGGGGAACCCCAAGGTGACACACTTGGGCATATATACCCCTTCTTTAGAAGTTCTTCAAGATGCATTTGCAACTCCTTCAGCTATGGTGTACTCATTATGTAAGGAGTGTTTGACACTGGAGCTACTCCGAGCATCAAATTTATATAGAAATCAATATCTCTCTTTGGGGGTAGTCCTGGTACCTCGTTGAACACATCTTCAAAATCTTCCAGGACTACATGATCTTCCAAATTTGGCACCTTGTCTTTAGGTGTCTCTTCCATATGAGATGCAAATATTTGACACCCTTTTCAGTAACATTTCTTCAGCTGCAATGCTGAAATTTATCTGATGGCTACTGCCCTGGGAATTCCCTGCACTTTCCTTAGGTTATGCTTGCTCCCATTCTCAATTTCGAGTCTTGAGAAGAAAGTTATGTTTATTTGAAAATTGCCCATTAATTTTTCTGTTCACACTTCAACTTGGCGCAACGCTGCGATGTAATTATGAATTCTCACACCTACTCCATTGGATTTTTCATAGGATATTAGTTGGGTTCCTTCATATACATATTTTGGATATATTTTCCAAGTTTCAACTCTTTCTGGGTTCTAAGATGCTAGTTACAGCCTGCTAAAGTTCTAGGCCAATTCGCGTTTTTGGTCTAGAATGCTATAGGTACATTCTTTGCCATATTAAACATTTTTAACATGCCCAAAAATTTAATTCATCTCTGGAAATATATTCTATGGTTCAATATCTTTCCATTTACTTCTCATGCACCTCAATCTGATTCCAGAGCAGAAATTTATGGCTCTTTGAAGTTAGTTGGGTCTAAAACTTTACCCTCCACTGTTTGTGTCGTAACTTTCTCATAAAAGCTTTCCTTGACGAACAGTTTACACAATTAGAAATCTCTCTAGAAGATATTTTATTTGAGCTTCAGAGACATAGTGTACCTTGGTACACTTTTATCTCATGGTTTTTGAGTACCTAAAAATTTTTGTTAAGGGCCTCAAAAACGTGCTGCAAAAAGATGACGTTCAAACAATATAAAATGTCGCGGAAATTCGTTGGTTTTCCGTTGTTGTTCACCCTCCAAATGACTTCACGCGCACAAATTTAAACCTATACACCCATATTTAGCATGCGCAATAACACCACAAGGTAAATCATGATTTGCACACCTATAACCACTGTGCATCACTTCTTTGTTGCACCAATAACTGGTGCGCACTACTTTTGTGTCACACGCCAATATCCACCGAGAAAAATTTTAGTTCTCACACTAGTACCTGTTGCGTGAAATTTTTGTATCGCGCGTTGATATTTCGCGTGAATTTCACTCTACGCTCTGCACCATGCCAAATTTTAGTACGCCCCCACCGCGCAGCATTAACTAAATTTTCGTGCAACAACATAAACCCACATCACGCTGTTGGCAGCCAATTCACTTTTTCTATTATCCTATAAGCTGCCTACACCTATGTCTTGCAAACATCAAGATTTTGTCGCAATTTTCAAATAAACAACATTTTCATTTCTTGCGACATTTGCACATTTGTCTTCATTAAGTTTTCACGACTGTAAGCGTGAAAACTTCTTCTTTCGAAGTCACATTTCGATCACTATCTGAACTGTCATGATCTTTTTATCAATATGCCTACTGCGCTTATCTTTTGCTTGTCATTATGTAGCTGGAAGAAATTTCGAACTATGCTCATTGGACATTCTTATATTAATTGTATAACTTGGTTTTATTGAGTTTGTAAGGCATTGAGCATTTGGATTTACACTTTTTATGACTTGCCTGATCATTAATTCTATGAAAATGCATAAGGGTTATGATTAATTTTTTCTATATATATATGATATAATCCTTATGTTAATCTTTTTATAACTTTTGGCTTTTCAACTACATGAACATCGTTTGGCACCTTGGCTAAACTTTTGATTATATACATTGGCGTATAGTTGATTTTGGGTTTTGATTTATATGTCGGATGTTTGGACACTATGGCATAACATTTGCGCGCATTGGTATACACATTTCATTTCATTGGTTGTACACATGACTTAATGGTTGAACTACTATTATGGATTGAACAGCTATCTAAATCGGCGGTTGTACTTGGATAATGATTATTTTTCATGGCAGACTCCACCACCTTCGCATGCTCGCATTTATGCTTATCCCTTTTGGCTCGTTCATTGTTGTTGATTCGGGTAGCTCTGTTACTGTGTGTGTTGGTGAATACAAACCCTTCCCTTACCATGCATTCGGCTCCATGGCACCAGTCGTGCGAGTTGAACACAATGGCAATCAAGCCCTATTAATGTTTGACAATGCCCGCTAAGATTTGGAAGACAGTGGATGGATTACCTTCGTCAAACGATTCGAGGGTTTTAACCTTTGTGTGGCACGACAGTTTGCCATGACCTTCGATGGATGTTGAGCCAAGATAGGCGACATATAGTTAGAGATTGATGAACATTTTATCAGCTCAGCTACGGGGTTACCTACTTCGAGACAACGTTGGTTTAAGAATTGCAAGGTCGAGGAAGTGTCGTGGACATTTTTGTTTCTATCGCGCAAGGTCACCTCTTGTGACAGAGGTATGCCCATCTCTGCACTCAAACCATGATGGCATGATTTATTAATGGTAATAAAACAGTTCGTGACCTGTGAAGGTAGATACGGTCTTGTGTTCCTCCACCACCTACATTTGCTGATGATTTTTATAGGGTATCCTCTAAACATGCCTTTCTATTTTCATCGGAGCCTGTTTAAAATGTCGAAGAAGTTTAAGAGGCAGAAGGCTAACAATAGCCTGTTTCACCATGGGCTTATTAAGCTCATCGTTTCTTATCATTTGAATTTGCATGGTGATAGTTGGAGGGATTTCGTCGCCCGTAATGGCTTTGAAGACACCGACCCTGTACTATTTAATAAACCTGTGGTAATTGAAACCGAGGCTGAACCGCCTGTACCCTTACATCTCCTACTGCCTAAACCCTCGGTCGACCCTCCTATCGACTTACCTGACACTGTAACTAAGAGTGCAGAGGCCATTAAAAATCCTATGAG